>PVIC010013210.1:0-38393 GCA_004025085.1 Thryonomys swinderianus
CATAGTGAGCTCAGGGCCAGCCTGAACTACAAAGCGAGACCCTGTCTCCAAAAAGCAAAACAAACAAACAAACAAACAAACAAAAATAACACTGCTATTCTTTGTCAAAATCAAGGTAACTTGGGCCGGAGGGTTAGCTCAGTGGTTCCGGTGCCTGCCTCGCAAGCACAAGGTCCTGAGTTCGATCCCTGGTTACCACATAGAATGCTGGACATGGAGACCAGCCCACCAACAATCAACGCCGCATACCACAATGCCGGGCGTGGTGGCTCACGCCTGTAATCCCAGCACTCGGGAGGCAGAGACAGGAGAATTGCTGAGTTCCCGGCGGCTTGCCTGGGCACCATAGTGAGCTCAGGGCCAGCCTGAACTACAAAGCGAGACCCTGTCTCAAAAAGCAAAAAAAAAAAATCAAGGTAACTTGATGAAATTAAATATTCACGTAAGTGCAGATTTCCCCCAGCTATCCTCCACAAATTTAAACAGAAATAGCAGTTTATTCCGGAAGTATTGGCAAGAAAACCTTTCAGCATATTCTAGTTTTGATTTCAATTACAGTGGTACAAAAATAATTCAATCTAGGGCCAGGGATGTAGCTCAGTGATGCCTGGCAAGCACAGTCTCAAGTTTGATTGCCCTGCCAAAAAGACAAAACAACAAAAAAAGAATTTGATCTATCAATCATATGGAAGGACTAACCGAAAATGTAAAGAAATAATTTTCAAACCAAGCCTCACTATAACCCTAAGGAAGGTCCAAAGAATTTATCTGGCTTATCTCCAAATACATATCAAAAGCCAGTTGGAGGCACAGAGGAGGAAAAGGAGGGAACAATGTTAATAGTTGTGTGAATTTCACACAGGCACCCTGCTTCTCTAGTAATATTTTGGAAGGGATTATCAGGGTTTTCTACAACTTCCTTCAAATTAGTTTCCCTTAAGATCTAATCACTCATTTGGCCATTCTGTGTTCCCACTGTTGAATTCCTCTGATTTGTTTTCTTATGATGACTTAAACCCTTATTTAATAATATTATGTATGGTGATAGTTCCTTTTCTGATTTTGTGCCAACTTTTGGGTTTCAGAGACCAATTAAACCCATAATGGACCACTCAGTAAACTCTATATTCATCTAGAAAAATGCTATAAACAGTGGAGAACACTCAAAACAAGAGAGGAAAAAGACTGTTTCCCCTTGCAAAGAATTACCCATAAAAAAAAAGTGTCCAGTACTAACAATACTCCAATTCCAAGGCTGATCTCCCTACCCATCTAGAGTTGATTGCTTAGTTAGATGAACTTTGATAGTTATGATGTTAGTAGGCAGAATTGAGCATCTCTGAAGCTCTCCCCTTCATGCTAATTTCTCTACCACTCTCAGTATGTACTTGGACTCCATTTACATCATATAGTCATGCAGTAAAGATGAGAATTTTAATTCTAAAAATAAAACAGGATATCAAGAACTCTCTTCTTAAATAAAAGGTTGACATTTTTTTACCCTTGATCTTGGCTTTGGAAAGGCCTTGCTAACTCCTGAGATGCTCTCAAGACAAATTCCTCCTTGTATCTGTACTGAGTACTTGTTTTTTTTCAATAGCATTCATCTTTTCAGCAGACACCACCTTTGGCCTCAATTTTATACAAGATTTGTTCTGAGCCAAAAATCAAAGTTTTCTAAATTCTTCTGCTCTACCTTTTCTCCCCAGTTCAAGAAATCTAGCTAAAAGCAGCCAACAGTACCCATGAAACAGTCTGACTATTGGGTTGTCCTGAAATGTCCCTGCCTCAGTTAATTGATGCACAACCTTTAATATCAGTCTCCTGTAAATTCCTAGGACATCAGTAAAAGGAAGACAAATTTTCTGCCAGAGTATAGCACACATTATTAAAGTTATTATTAAACTTCTTATCATTAAACTCTTATTAAACTTTGAATAAAATATTCCCAATTGAATCTTTCTGAGCCTGGTCTTTCTATTTCCACTCCTACCAGCATTCTGGTCTTCCAAGCTCCAGCCAGAATCTATCAGGCTCTACTTACAGCATTCTAGGACTTCTCTATCTTATTTCTTGAAACTTTCTGAACTCCTACCACAAACCAGCTCAAAGTCTGAAGTGCATGGTCAGATATATTCACAGCAATGATTCCACTTCTTTGGTACAAAAGTTCTATATTAATCAGCTTTTCCATTGCTGAACACAGTATTTATCACCCACAGTTTAACAAAGGAGTTTAATTTGGCTTATATTTTAGGGGATTCACCTCATAGTCATTTGGCTCCAAGGCAGAAACAATATTGTAGAAGCTACTTAATTCATGACAGCCAGGAAACAGAGCAGGAGAAAAGCACTAGAAAGGAGGGGCCAAGAAGCCAGTCATACATTCTAAGGAAGTGCATCCATTTTCCACTCACACTCTCAGAAGTATATTTCACTGATATTCCAGATGGAACCCAAAGCCATTCAAGTTGATGCCCCCCAACAACCACATAGCCCAACTGATGTGGTTTTATAGCCATACAATGTCCCATAACTCAAATATACTATAATTGAACATCTCCATTATTATCCATTCATGTTCTTCCACAGAGAAGCATTAGTTATTGTTCTAATAAACATTCCCCTAGTAAATTCTTATCCTAATCTCCAATTACTGTTCCAGGTCAGATTCCTAGTAGTGGATAGTTATTACCAAATTTCCTTCTGGAAAGGAGGTTTGGCTTCACTTCTCCATCAGCAGGATTGAATGGGCACTTTATTCCATCTTTGTGGCTTTGAGTAGAATTTATTTCTAATGTTGTATATTGAATGAATGAAAAAGCACACGGTGGCCTGACATTTGTCTAGTTCCTGCCAACAGGAAATGGCCTGTTGCCATGCTAATTGGCCTTAAAAATTGCTGCATTGGGAGTTATATGTGTCATTTGCTCATTTATGGGCCACTTTTAGAAATTCTTATCAATAATTTATCACAATTTTCTCCGACTTGTTGTGTTTTCTTTTTGAGTTTTCTCATATAGATTTTACATTTAATGTGTCAAAAATTTCCTATTATTGGGCCAGAGATTTAGCTCAGTGGTTCCAGCGCCTGCCTCACAAGTGCAAGGTCCTGAGTTCAATCTCGGTAACCACATAGAATGCTGGGTGTAGTGACTCGCGCCCACCAGCAATCAATACCACATACCACAGTGCCAGGCGTGGTAGCTCATGCCTGTAATCCCAGCACTCGGGAGGCTGAGTTCATGGTAGCTTGCCTGGGCTACATAGTGAGCTCAGGGCCATCCTGAACTACAAAGCGAGACCCTGTCTCAAAAAAAAAAAATTTTTTTTTCCTATTATGACTTCCTCTATTACTTATATTCTTAAGAAGTGTTTCTGTGCCCTGTGACTAAATGAGACAGCTATTTAGGAATGAATTATCTAGAAATTCTTTAAGAAGTACTTCATCATTCCCTTTTTTTTTTTTTTTTTTTCAGATTTGAAAGTCTTTTTTCTAAGTTGGAAAAGAAGCAGAAAGAATTGGGCATCGCCAGCTTCGGGGCCTCTGTCACTACCATGGAGGAAGTCTTCCTTCGGTCAGTAGAGATGGATTCCTTATAGTCTAGACCGGTGCTGAGAATGATTTTATTAAAAGGCAGCTTCAAGGGAATGAATCAGCATAATTCTGCTCTTAGCCAGAGAAAAGGTGCAGCATATAGTGGGGCAGAGCAGAGGCACATTAGGGCTTTGATGCAGATGTGATTATATCAGCATCTGCACACTGAGATAGCCACTACCCCAGATGGCTGAGGGCAACACCAGGCCTGTTGAGCTGTCCTAGGCAAGTCTACACCAGAGATGTGAGGTATAGCTTCTGACTACAGGGTGATTGCTAGATCACTGACACATTTACCAGACATTTCTTGGATGCTCGCATGACAGATAAGAACTAATAACTCAATAAAAATACATGTGAGGTAGATAGTTCTCCCTAAAGATCTTATGATCCAAGGAGGCAACAGAATAAGTGACTGTAAGTTATAAGGCCATGTAGTGAGCGTTCTGTGGATGTCTGCATCAGAAGGCTGTGTGGACCATTGGGAAAGGCCAGTGTGACCACAGGAACCAGCAGAGAAAGGAGGCTAAGAAGGAGACTATGTGTCTGAATCCAAGGTTGGTAAAAGAAAAAGAAGAGATCACTCACTGACACATGCCCAGCATAGGGCAGAGCAGGGTAAATCTTGGTGAATCCTGGTTGACTTAAAAATGTGCTGGCCTAGGGCTGGAGATTTAGCTCAGTGGTTCCGGCGCCTGCCTCACGAGCACAAGGTCCTGAGTTCAATCCCGTAGCCACATAGAATGCTGGGTGTGGTGACTCACGCCCACCAGCAATCAATACCACATACCACAGTGCCGGGTGTGGTGGCTTACGCCTGTAATCCCAGCACTCGGGAGGCAGAGACAGGAGGATTGCTGAGTTTGTGGTGGCTTGCCTGGGCACCATTGTGAGTGCAGGGCCAGCCTGAACTACAAAGCGAGACCCTGTCTCAAAAAAAAAAAAAAATGTGCTGGCCTAGAGTTATCTAGCTCTAGTGGTCATACACAGATTTCTCTCTGCAGCCACAGGACCTCTTGTCTCTTCATTTCTCAGGGTCTGTGGCTCCTCCATTCCTTGCATTCTTTGTTCCCTCATTCATACTTAGCACATGACCCTACCTGGCCTCTAGCCCTGGTCTTGTGCCTGAGCTTTAGGGCAGTGGTCTCTCTGAGCTCCTAGTCTCAGGGAAAAAAAATAATCAGGTTCCCAGCCTACCTAGGGTCCTCTAACAGAGTCAGAGAAGCCAACAGCATCCAAGGGCAGCCAGCAAACAGCTACTTTCATCTAGAAGGAAAGGGAATATGGGAGAGATGGCACTACTTGGTTTCTATGACTCATATCTTTGAGTCTTGAAAGATATATGGGACTGAGAGAATCAATGGAGGGAGTCTTGTGTGGGGCCCACAGAGTAGAAATCAAGGCCCAAAGGCAAGATGAGAATAAAGGAAGCAAGTGGAAAGGTTTACAGCTGAGAGTGGCCCAGGTAAGCTTTGCTGGGCCAGATCAAAAGCACTTCACATGCTCAGTGGCCTCTGGGATATTTCTTGACTAAGCATGGATTGTTAGAGGACTTTATACTTGGGCATTTGTTTTGTTTCATTTCTGTAGTCCTGGGGATTGAACCCAGGGCCTCTGTGTATGCTAAGCAAGTGCTTTACTACTGAGCTACTCCCTCGGCTGTGTAGTTTGTTTATTTTGAGGCAGGGTCTCGCTTTGTAGTTCAGGCTGGCTCTGAGCTCACTATGTAGTCCAGGCAAGCCTGGAATTCAGCAATCCTCCTGTCTCTGCCTCCTAAATGCTGGGATTACAGGCGTGAGCCACCACGCCTGGCACTGTGGTATGTGGTATGTGGTATTGATTGCTGATGGGCATGAGTCTCCACACCCAGCACTGTATATGGTTACCAGGGATTGAACTCAGGACTTTGCGCTTGCAAGGCAGGCGCTGGAACCACTGAGCTAACCCTCTGGCCCCCGCTGTGTATGTTTTTAAATAACAGCTTTCCTAGGCAGGGACACTGGTGCACAACTGTTCTCCCAGTTACTCAAAAGGCTGAGGCAAAAGGACAGAAATTTGAAGGACCAAAGTTTGAAAGTCGATTCAAAAAAAGCTTTTTTAGCTGGGCAGGGTGACACATGCCTGTAATCCCAGCACTTGGGAGACTGAGGCAGGAGGACTGCCATGAGTTCAAGGCCAACCTGAGCTACATAGTTCAAGGCCAGGCTGGACTATATAGCAAGACCCTATATATCAAAACAAAAACAAAAGACACACACATCCAAATTTTAATCATCCCTTCCCCAAAAAATGCATACCTGGGCTGGAAGGTTAGCTCAGTGGTTCCGGCACCTGCCTCGCAAGTGCAAGTTCCTGAGTTTGACCCCGGTAACCACATACAATGCTGGGCGTGGAGACTCATGCCTGCCAGCAATCAACACCACATACCACATACCACATACCACAGTGCCGGGCGTGGTGGCTCACGCCTGTAATCCCAGCACTCGGGAGGCAGAGGCAGGAGGGTTGCTGAGTTTGAGGCTTGCCTGGGCTACATAGTGAGCTCAGGGCCAGCCTGAGCTACAAAGTGAGACCCTGTCTCAAAAAAAAAAAAATGCATACCCACTAGCAGACTTCATCCCTAGGCAGTTCTGAACATTTCATCAAATAATCATAGAACATATGATTTTTGTTTCCAGTCTTTCATTTCACATGTTGTCTGGATCCACCCATACTGTGGCACATGTCAGAAACTACATCCCTTTTTATTGGCTTCACAACAGTGCACTGTGTGGATGTATTGTTTTGTTTACCCATTTCTCAGTTGAATGATGTTTTCTGACTGTTTGACTACATATGCTGCTGTGGATGTATGTGTTTTTATTTCTCTTAGATGTATACAATACACAGTTGTGAATCACATGGAACTATGTCTAATCTTTCATCACTCCAATCATGACAAGTGTCCATTCTCATTTTCATGACTACTGTTAGAAGTACTAAAATAGGGAAACATTGGCTTCCTTATCTTGTTTGTTAGTATATTTCTTTACTCATTCATTCATTCACTCATCCATCATTTATTTGTCCTTTCATCTGGCCAATCTGTGACCAGTTAGGACAGCCATCTGTACATAGCCAAGCAAGACTTAGTAAGAAAAGACAACCAGGTGAAGTACTGCCTCTGACAGTCTTCTGGTCTTCATTGGAAGACTGATCAAAGCCTAAATTGTGAGCATGGCCAGAGGGGATGGCACCCACAAAAGTGCTGATGCCTGATAGCTGAGATCAGAGGGTTCTGTTTTCAGTGTGGTCTCAGCATACCCTGACCTCAGGCTCCTGCCACAGGAGACCTCAAGCTCCTGCCACAGGAGACCCCAGCCTTGCACCTACCCTCCATTCACCTGTGTCTGGCCCTATCATTACTGTTCTTGATGGCCCTCTGAAAACAACTATCTGACTCCCAATATCACTTTGGCAATGAGCATTCCAGCTTTCACTTTGCTGCAATCTAGTTAGTACTGGCTACGTGATGAGCCCTGCCCAGCCTCGAGCCCACTGTTTATCTTGAAGGTCCCAATTACAAATGTCCACAAACAGCATCCTGTGAAAACAGGTTCCCTAGAGATGACCCCAGGTGGTTGTCTCTCTCCCCTGCACCTTGCCTGGCTGCATATAGATGGTATTCCAGAGATTTTTTTTTTTAGTTTTTTGAGACAGGGTCTCACTTTATAGTTCAGGCTGGCCTTGAACTCACTATGTAGCCCAGGCAAGCCTCAAACTCACAGCAATCCTCCCTTCTGAGTGCTGGGAATGCAGGCATGAGCCATCACGCCTCTCACTGTGATATGTGGTACTGGGGATCAAACTCGGAACCTTGTCAGGCAGATGCCAGAACCACTGAGCTAAATCCCCTCCCCTCCAGAGATATTCTTCACAAATAAGTAGATTAATTCTAGAAACTCGTACTGATGAATAAGTGAACAAGCAGTAACACTGTTTTGCTTCACGGTAAGTCTTTCTGCCTTTCTTCCTTGGAAGAAGATGACTTTGCTCCCTGCTACCAGGGTGCTGGATCATGACTGTGTTTATGTCCTGGTACAGGGTTGGTAAATTAGTGGACACCAGCATGGACATCCAAGCCATCCAGCTCCCTGCGCTGCAGTACCAGCATGAGAGGCGGGCAAGTGATTGGGCTGTGGACAGCAATCTGTGCGGGGTGATGGACTCTACTGATGGTATTGGCACCCTCATCGAGGAAGAACACACCATGGTCCAGCTCAATACTGGGGTAAGCAGAGACCCAGCTGGGGCCCCTTGGCAGTGGAGTGGGAAGGTCAGACACATACGAGCTGACACAGTGGAGTGTCTATAAGGTGGAAGACAAGGGAAAATTATAGCTCACTCTTAGGGGTGGGCAGAGAAAGGGAACCTGGGGGTACTTCAGTGGGGCCGTTGAATGGCATTGTGTTCCAACTGGGACACTCACATGGGAAATGTTTGCTTAGTATGGCAACAAATGTTCTGTAATAAAAGTGTCTGCCTTGCTTCCAAGCCCCATGTAGGGACTTGTGGGGACAAATACTCCGGTGGTGGCTACCTGTACGAATATCAGCCAGAAACCCACTATCCGGTGTGGGGGAAATACCAGCTGGACGTGGGTGGGATGAGGCACTGGCTCCAAGGTTAATCCTGTGTCACTTGCGTCCCTTCTGCCACAGCTTGCCCTCCACTGCCAGCAATTCTGGGCCATGTTCTTAAAGAAAGCCACGTATAGCTGGCGGGAGTGGAAGATGGTAGCAGCGCAGGTCCTGGTCCCCCTAACCTGCATTACGCTGGCCCTGCTGGCCATCAACTACTCCTCAGAGATCTTTGATGACCCCATCCTGAAGCTCAGCCTGGGCGAGTATGGAAGAACCATTGTACCCTTCTCAGTCCCTGGCACCTCACGGCTGGCTCACCAGCTGTCAGAGCACTTGAGGGACATGCTGCAGGCAGCGGGACAAGAGCCCCGTGAGGTGCTAGGTAAGGGTCATCTTGAAGGGCACTGGGCTGTGGGTCAGTGAGCTTGGCTCACTACTGTGGCAATGACGACATCTGGTAGGTAGTCCTTTGTGTCTTATCGCCCACAGGATGTGAGCAGTATCCTTAGCATTGTCCCCCATGATGTCATGACAACTAAAAATGCCTTTGCACCAGGTGTGGTGGCACACCTAGAGCACTGTTGGCACTCTAGGAAGCTGAGGCAGAATTGAAAGTTTGAGCCTACCTGGGCAATTTAATGTTAGTGAGAACCTATTTTAAAACAAAAATTAAAAAGGGGCTAGGATGTAGCTCAGTGTGAAGGGCCTGGATTTAATCCTCAGTACTAGAAAAAATAAATTGCCTTCAAACATTACCAAACTGAAGATCCTGCTGGCACTTCAGAACAATTGCCCCAGATACAGATTCCTTCCTAGGGGAGGACATGGTGAGACATTTATTTACTACTGCCCTAGTTTCCAGTACCATTCATAACTGAAATGCCAAAAAACTCTGTGATCTTTGTATTACCGTGTCCTTTGTTTACCAGGCTGGTCACATTGTGCGTTCATGTGACATGATATTTTCTTCTAATACCTTAAAATTCTAAACCAGTAGTGGAAAACCTTTTGGAGCTTTCAGTGATAATAAACAGCCTGATGCAGCATACATGCCATTGGTTCCCCACCACTCTAACCTGTCTCTTCCAGGATGTAGCTCAGTTGTACCATGCTTGCCACAAAAGTATAAGGTCCTGAGTTCGATCTCTAGTAGTGGAGGGAAAAAAGCCTCTCTGTAAACTCCCTCTAGCACCCAGGCTTAGATGGATGTGCTATGGATGAATGGAATGTGCTGGGAGGCTTTCTTGTTTTTTTGGTTCTTCTCACATCCTGCCTAGCAACATGGACACTTAGTAGATGAATGATGATGAAGTTGGCAGAAATGATATCTTCCTTAAGAAAAGTGTGGCACATAGGCAACTGGGAGCACACTGGCACTATGGAATGTGGGGCACATCTGACCAGGCACAAGCCCCTACAGCCCCTGCAGCCACTGCACTCCCTGTTTTGCTATGCCCACTGCCCTGACACACTAGGGTAGCTGTGGGTGGCACTGTTTCCCCACCCTGCACCCTTGACGCTACCTTTATTCCTCAGGTGACCTGGAAGAGTTCCTGGTTTTCAGGGCCTCAGTAGAGGGCGGTGGCTTTAATGAGCGGTGTCTGGTGGCAATGTCCTTCAGAGACATAGGAGAGCAAACTGTGGTCACTGCTCTGTTCAACAACCAGGCATACCACTCCCCAGCCACTGCCCTGGCCGTCGTGGACAACCTTTTGTTCAAGCTGCTGTGTGGCCCCCAGGCCTCCATCGAAGTCTCCAACTACCCCCAGCCCCGGAGCACCCTCCAGGCTGCCAAGGACCAATTCAACGAGTACGTGAGACCCACCCTGCTCAGCAGGAGCCAACACCAGGACTGACCACCTGGGCACTGCCAGAAGTGAGGCACTGTAGTTAGACAAAGCAGTTTCTGCCCAGCAGACATTGCTGGCTCCTGGTCAGGAAGACCCTGTCCCCATAGCTCTTTCTACATTCACTTTTCCTGTGGTCAAATATCAGCCTAAGAGACCTGTCTTACATACATTGTGGTCTTTGGCAGGGACTTCTTCCCAGCAGGGTTGGGAAGACTATGCTGAGGGCTCTGAGAAACAAGTTCCCGAGAGAGCTCCACTCTGTGCCCAAAAAATCAGGCTGAGGGGTTCAAATTTATTATAATGACAGTGGACGAGGCAGGAGGATGCTTATCTAATAGTTTTAAGGTATATCATTCAGCTGGGCATGATGGCACACACCTGTAATACCAGGACTTAGGAAACTGAGGCAGGAGGATTGCCTTGAGTTTGAAGCCAGTCTGGGCTGCAGACTGAACTACGTAGGGAGATCCTGTCTCTCTCTGTCTCTCTGTCTCTCTCTGTCTCTCTCTGTCTCTCTCTCTCTCTCTCTCTCTCTCTCTCTCTCTCTCTCACACACACACACACACACACACACACACAGTGCTGCCCACTGCCATACACCAATTTCTCTCCTCAGCTGGATATGGTGGCATATGCACATAATTTCAGCATTTTTGGAGGTTGAGGCAGAAGGATTGTAAATTCGAACCCAACCTGGCAATTCAACAACTTAATGAGACCCTGTCTTAAAATAATTTTGTTCAAATTCATTTTTTAAAAGGGAGGTGGGATAGGAATAGTTCAGTGTGAAGGCCTTGGGTCCAGTCCTCAGTACTAGGGAAAAAGGGGGGATATCATTCACATATCCACAGTCACCTTCTCCCCACATTGTACCACTGTTTGCTTATTGGTGTACTCACAGAGGTGGGCACCCTCACTTCTATGTAAATTTATCGAACATATCATCACCCTGAAGAAAACCTATAGTGATTAATCTCTCTTGCCAGCTCCCAGCCCCAGCAATTGCTAATCTGCTCTGTCTCTATGGGTCGCCTGCTGCTTTCAGTTGACCTGGTATTCAAGGTTCATCCAGGTCCTGGCATCATTTACTCCCTCCTTTTCTTTTCTCTTCCTCCTCTTTGTCCTCTTCCTCCCTTACCTCCCTCCCTCTCCCTGTCCCCATCCTCCTCCTCCTCCAGCCAAATAACATTCCTTGTCCCAGCACTATTATGTTAAGACAATTAAGAGATCTTTAAGCCATAGAATGACCCAACAGCTCAATCTTTACTGCCACCTAGCACACTGCTTTTTCTTCCCCAGGGGCCGAAAGGGGTTTGACATCGCCCTCAATTTGCTCTTTGCCATGGCATTCCTGGCTAGCACATTTTCCATACTAGCAGTCAGCGAGAGGGCTGTCCAGGCCAAGCATGTACAGTTTGTGAGTGGTATCCGTGTGACCACTTTCTGGCTCTCTGCTCTGCTGTGGGACCTCATCTCCTTCCTCATACCTATTCTGCTACTGCTGGTAAGTGCTAGACACTGATGGACTCTGACCTAGAGATCACAAGGTCTTTCCTGGGGGAGCCCTGTGTGGAACTGGAACAAGAAGAGCTGGTCCCTTCAACTCCAGAATCCAGAATCACACTTCAAGAGCCTTAATTAACTACATCTTCAAAGACCCCTGACAGTGGAAAACATGGGTGGTTATTGCCTGTCTCCTCTCCATATCTCACTATCCCTTTTGGGTAGACAAAGCCTAGAGTGAGAAAGCTGTCCTGGTTCCAGCAATATTAGCCAAGGAGAGAAGCAGAAACTGCTGGTCAGAGAATATCCCAGTACCAAAAGCCACCTGGGGCCAAGGGCCCTGAGCTGGCTGATTGGTCAGGGCCCAAGGATCATTGAATGCTTCTATAGTCCCGTCCATCCTCCTGGGAGCTGTCCCATGGCCATGCACCAATCTGTCTTCTCTGTGTTGTCACAGGTGGTTTTCCGGGCCTTTGATGTACGCGCCTTTACGCAGGATGGCCACGCAGCTGACATACTCCTGCTGCTCATGCTCTACGGCTGGGCCATTGTCCCCCTCATGTACCTCCTGGGTTTCTTCTTCTCGAGTGCGTCCACTGCCTACACCAGGCTGACCATATTCAATATCCTGTCCGGCATCGCCACCTTCATCATGGTCACTATCATGCGCATCCCAGGTGGGCTCACAAAGACCACCCTCACCCTGGATCTGTCTACGGGCAGGTGTAGTGCATCCTCCAGCACTGACTGGTCTGCACCTCCTCACCGCAGCCTTGAAGTTAGAAGAACTCTCCAGAACCCTGGATCATGTGTTCCTGGTGCTGCCCAACCACTGCCTAGGGATGGCGGTCAGCAGCTTCTATGAGAACTACGAGACACAGCGGTACTGCACCTCCTCAGAGGTTGCCACCCACTACTGCAGGAAATACAGTGAGTGACCAATCACTCTCCTGGGCAGCCCTTTGCTGAGCTCTGCCCCAGGGCACCAGTTCCCTCCAAACTCCCCCAGCCAAGGAGTGTTTCTGTTGTCAATAAACACAATATCATAGGTAGAGATAAGTTATAAGATAAAAAAGTTTCTTATGGCCCATGGTCCTTGAAGGGCAACATCTGGGGTTGGCCTTCTTGTTGTGAGGGCCCTCAGGCAGTGCGTGGCATCACATGGCTTGAGACGGGGATCATGAGCATGTGTCTCTTTGTGATGGGTGTGTATGTGTCCCTCTGTCCATTTTCTTCTTTTTTTCTTTTCTTTTCTTCTCCTCTCTTTTCCTTTCTTTTCTTTGTCCCAGGAACCTAACTCAGGCAGGCACTGTCTCTTTTCTTGCAGAGCTACCAGGGTTCAATTATGGGAGCTCTACCTGTTGACCTTTCTAATCCTAAATCTCTCCCTCTAAACACTGTAGATCAGGGTTAGGTTTCTACCTTCTTTCACACCCCACAGTGGGCGTCAGAGGACACTCAGGCTACACCTAACCAAAGCAGGCCTCCTTCTGTTCTCTGTGGCCTGGTGCCCATCTGCCTGCTCGCCTCTGTCGTCCACTCTGCTACCCACATATCCCAGGCCTCCCTCCATGCTTCTGTTCTTATACCTGCTCTGTATCCTGTGGCTCTGGAACAGAGAACCACAGCCTGTGACTTAATGAACAGACACATATCCTTTCCCTGGGTCCAAAGTAAGAGTATAAGCAGGGCTGCATTCCCTCGGAAAGTTCAGGGTAGTGGTCATCCTGTCTCTCAGCTGCTCAGCTCCCAGGGTTCCTCAGCTGGACCACATCATTCTATCTTTTCTTTGTACCACCTCTTCCCAGGAACTTCTTTCCTTCTCTTCCTTTTTTTTCCCCCATGCACTGAGAATTGAACCCAAGGCCTTTACACTAAGCTTCATCCTATCCCCCCTTTTTTGTTTGTTTTTGTTTCTTGGAGACAGGGTCCATCCTGTCTTTCTGTCTTTCTCTTACAGGACATTTGTCATTGGATTCAGGGCCCACTGTAAATCCAGAATCATATGTTAAGAGCCTTAACTAATTACATCTTCAGAGACCTCATTCCTAAACAAAGCCACAGAGGCTTAGTCCTTGGGCTTCTCTCTGTGGGGTTCTTTCTGTACCTATAGTGGTCTTCATGGTGTGTTGAAGTCACATCTGTGCTGCCCTGCCCACTCCAGGCTCAGTCCCTACTGTGCAGCTGCTGAGTCCCCTAGGACTGCTGCTTGGCATGGGCCTGTCCCCTCTAAACTGCTGGTGGCTCACAAAGGGATGCAATGTGGAGGTAGCAAGTCTGAGTGGTGGGTGAGGATGTGACTAGTCTGTCACCACAGGTGTGCAAGGGGCACCTCACACAGCCAAAGGAAAGTAGCTGAGGCTTCCACATAACGTGGGGCACATCCCTAGGAAAGGACTGGGGAGCCTTGGGACTCGGGCACTGTGGTAGAGGAAGGCTGGGCTGGGCCCTGGAAGTGAGGAGGGTGCTCACTTAAGGACCCAGACTGGCTCCCTGCCCTGCACAGACATCAAGTACCAGGAGAACTTCTACGCCTGGAGCACTCCGGGGGTTGGCAGGTTTGTGACCTCCATGGCCGCCTCAGGGTGTGTCTACCTCACCTTGCTCTTCCTCATTGAGACCAACCTGCTGTGGAGACTGAGGACCTTAGTCTGTGCCTTCTGGAGGAGGTGGACACTGGTAAGTGGTTCCTAGGCAACTCAGAGAATCTAGCCAGACACTTCCCATTACTCTGCTGATGTCTAGAACATGAGAGGCCTCCTTCCTCTCTCCCTGACAGATCATGCCCCCTGGGAAGCCTTGCCATGCAGGCAGACATGGCATCAGCCTCCTGATGTGTTGTTTGTATTTATGGCCCAAGGAGGGGTCATAGCCCTCACCCCTTGTAAGGACTGCCTGAGTCCTGAGCCCCTTACCACAGAGTTGGCCTGCAGGCCAAGGTCCCCCTCTAAGCAAGGGAGGTAACAAGGCCTCTACATATTATTTCATACTTTGTTTAAACACAAGGCCTTTGCACTGAAGTACATCTTCAAGTGTTTTTTTTGGTGGGGGTGTTGCTTTTGTTTTGAGATAGGGTCTTGCTAAGTTGCTAAATTTCCTGGATGAACCTTAGCTTGTGATCATCCTGCCTGAGTCTCCCAGAGTGTTGGGATGACAGGTGTGCAGCACCCCACCCAGATTCATAGATTTGTATTTTCTGATACATATCAGGTCAGCACCTGTATAACGAACAAAGTCTGCTGAGGTCACAGTAGATATACAGGTTTACAGGGGGCCAATTTAGTTCTATAAAGTACACTTCTCTAAAAAGGAGTTTTCTTCATGTAATACAGTCTTCTGTGCCAGGCACTGTAGCACACTCCTGCAGCATCAGCTACTCAGATGGCTGAGGCAGAAGGATCACCTGCCTCAGCCTGCCCAACATAGTGAGTCCTCATCTCAAAAACATAAAATTTTGCTGGGCGTGGTGGCTCACTCCTGTAATCACAGCACTCGGGGGGCAGAGGCAGGAGGATTGCTCAGTTCGAGGCTTGCCTGGGTTACACAGTGAGCTCAGGGCCAGCCTGAACTATAAAGCGAGACCCTGTCTCAAAAAAAAAAAAAAAACCATAAAATTTTCCCTCACATCCCTCAGCCGAGTTTATAATTTTCTCCATGAATCTCATGGTGCCTATAGTACTGGATAGTTTGTTTCCTAGATGTTGACTACAACCGCTTTTCTTGTAAAGGTCTAAAGGATATGTGGGGCCTAGACTGTGGTAAAATGGCTCAGAGGACATCCTATCAGATGTCTCACTTCTACCTCAGTCCCTGCCCTTCCTCCAAGGGGCTAGTATTCACATGTGTTTGTTTTTAATTAGGCAGAATTGCACCGCCGAACATCAGTGGTTCCTGAGGACCTTGATGTTGCACAAGAAAGGAGCCGCGTCTTGACCCCTGGCCTAGACTCTCTGGTTGACACACCTCTAATCATCAAGGAGCTCTCCAAGGTAACAGACATAGGCTCTGGCCCCACAGGGCACACAGCCACCTGCAGGTTCCACGCTGTTGGGCCCAATAGAGACTAAGGGCAGGGTACTCAGCCTCTTTACTTGGTATTTCTTGCTGGCCATCCCACAGGTCTATGATCAGCGGACACCCCTCATTGCTGTAGACAGGATCTCTCTTGCAGTCCAAAAAGGGGAATGCTTTGGTCTCCTGGGTTTCAATGGAGCCGGAAAGACCACAACTTTCAAAATGCTGACCGGGGAGGAGAGCATCACCTCAGGGGATGCTTTTGTTGGGGGTCACAGCATCAGCTCTGACATCGGAAAGGTAAGTACCACAGGGAGGCAGGCCCTGCTGAGGTGGGGTGGGCAAAGCAGGAAAATAGGGATGGGCTGGAAATAGGGATGAGCTGGCCTCTGTCTACAGTAGGCATAGCACATAATTGTAGACAGCAGAATAAAACACAAATGGGCCAGGACTAAGGCCTGGAGAGAAAGAAATGTGAGAGGAGAAAGAGGAAAGATAAATGTGGGTCAAAGAGGTGTGGTCAATACTGGGGAAGTCACTTCCATCCCAGGGCTATTGTGTCCAGCCAATGTGGACATGTGTTTAGAAGCTTGTTTGAGTAAAAGGGACAGAAAGGAAGGCCCAGGCCCAACCATAGTTTTCCTGAACTTGGCTGAACCCCACAAGGTGAGGCTGGACTAGGGACAGCCTCGTATTCCCTGACCCTTGAGTAACGCATGGAAAGTCCTCATCTGCCAATCAGAGCAGGAGGAAAGGAAAGGCAAAGAGCCTATGCTTGAAGTGGGCAGAGAATTTTCCCCTCAACTAGAAACACACACTAGACTGTGGTACCTCAGGCCAGAGTGCTTATAGGCCCTCTCTAGAGAAGCCTCATTCTGGGGCTTGAAAATTTCCCTGAATAATGTGTCCAAGCCTATGGGCAGTACATAAAAAAAAAAAATAGAGGGCTGGAGATTTAGCTCAGTGGTTCTGGCGCCTGCCTCACAAGCGCAAGGTCCTGAGTTCAATCTCTGGGTAACCACATAGAATGCTGGGTGTGGTGACTCATGCCCACTAACAATCAATACCACATACCACAGTGCTGGGCATGGTGGTTCACACTTGTAATCCCAGCACTCGGGAGGCAGACAGGAGGATTGCTGAGTTCAAGGCTTGCCTGGGCTACATAGTGAGCTCAGGGCCAGCCTGAACTACAAAACGAGACCCTGTCTCAAAAAAAAAAATAAATAATAGAGATCAGTGATGTGAATCTATGTGATGAGAATGAACATACGTGAGTCCCTACCCAAAAGAAACAAATCCAGACTAAAAAAAAAATGCAGTTGTAAGGCACAGATTATAAAAGTTATTTATTGTGTTTAAAGAAAGAAATGATCACAGCTGGGAATTTAGCTCAGTAGTTCCAGTGTCTTCCTGGCAAATGCAAAGTCCTGAATTCAATTCCCAGTACCACATCCACAATGCCGGTCATGGTGGCCTATGCCTGTAATCCCAGCACTCAGGAGGCAGAGCCAGGAGGAATGCCAAGAGTTTGAGGCTTTCCTGGGCTACATAGTGAGTTCAGGACCAGTCTGAACTAAAAAATGAGACCCTGTCTCAAAAAAAAAAAAAAGGTCAGGCATGGAGCCACATGGCCATAATCGTCAACTAGAGAGGCTGGGGCAGGAGGATTACTGTGAGTTCAAGGCTAGCCTGGGATACATAGTGAATTCAAGGCCAACCTGAACCACACAGCAAGACCCTATCTCAAAAGCATAATAGTAATAGAAATACTGAAAGAAGTAACCGGGCATAATGGCACATGACTGTAATCCCAATGTTCTGGAGGCTGGGCAAGAGGATTGCTGAAAGTTCAAGCCAGCATGAGCTACATAGTGAAAGCTATGTAGTTAAACAACAAAAAAGGAAGAAACAAAGAAAGAAATCAGAAAAAGAAATGAAGAAGTAAAGAGGCAAGTAAACTGGGTGTGTGCTGGTAATTCCATTACTCTAGGAAATTGAGGCAGGAAGATTGCAAGTTCAGGCCCACCCTAGGCAACTTAATGAGATCATGTATCAAAATAAAAATTCAAAAGAACTGGGGTTATACCTCAGGGCAAAGGCCCTGTGTTTACTCTCTAGTAAAAAAAAAAAAAAAAGGAACACAACTGAAATACACGTAAGGGCTTGGAATTAAGCTCAGCAGTGCTGGCGTCTGCCTCACAAGCACAAGGTCCTGAGTTTGATCCCCGGTACCACATACCACAATGCCAGGCCTGGTGACTCATACCCACCAGCAATCAGTACCACACACCACAATGCTGGGCATGGTGGCTTATGCTTGTAATCCCAGCACTTGGGAGGCAGAGGAAGGAGGATTGCCGTGAGTTCAAGGCTAGCATGGGTTACATAAGCTCAGAGCCAGCCTGAACTACTGAGAGACCCTATCTCATAGAAAAAATTATATATATGTAAGAGAGAAAAAAAACTATGCACAGTATAATCTGGACATGGAGGAGAAAGTGAGAAGTGCTAAGTATATTTACTCAAGTTCTAAAAGGAAAGGAAAGAGCATAGGAAGAAGTAATAGCTAAAGAGGATTTCCCAGAACAATTAAAAGTAAATTCTAGGGCTAAGGCTGTAGATCAGTGGTGGAGCACCTGCCTAGCATTTATATGTTTCTGGGTTCAATATCTAGCACCACAAAAAATAAAATTCAAAAATCAGCTTCTAACCCATTATGATGGCACACACCTGTAATCCCAGAAGTCAGCAGGCTAAGGTAGGAAGATCAAGCTCGAGGCTAGCTTGGGCTACATAGTGAGTTCAAGGCCAGCCTAAAACTTCATAGTGAGATACTGTCTGAAAAAATAAAAAGAGCAGATGCTACAGGCCCGGTATGCTGCCACAGGCCTATAATCCCTGTACTTAGAATGCTCAGGTAGAAAGATCATGAATTCAAGAGCCAAACTACAGAATGATTTTGAGGCCAGTCTGGATAACAAAATGAGATCCTGTCCAAAAAAATAAAAGGCGGGAGAGACAGGAGCCTGCCCTTGCCAACTGGTGAAGGTCATGGAGCACTGAGGAGCATAGGAGCCCCAAAAGCCCCACTGCCTCCAGCTCTGCAGGAAGCCAGCACTCACACACAGGGAGACCAACTGCTGTGCCATCCAACAGTGTCACCCCTGACAGAGGTGTTGCCCATAAGCACCTCTTGGAAAGAAAGACACCAGTGCCTAAATGCTGGCAGGATCGATGAATAAGTGATCGTGTATAAGCTACAAAGTTTTGCCTAGTGATCACTGTGTATAATCACTCAAGCCAACCTGTTGCTGTGGCTGTTTCTTGTGGACTAACCGAGGTTAGGTCACCTGTTGGCCTCTCTCTGGCCCCTCTGAGAGCCTCCTTGATCCAGCCAAGTCCTTTCTGTACTCCTACGGAAGTGCTGTTGGGAAGCTTCCACAGTGAGCATTTGGTGTGGCCTGGGCATGAATTTCATGGACCAGCCTGAACAGGTTTTCTGAAAGGCTTGGGACCAGCCACCATGGCAGGTGGTCTCTATGGTCCTCTGTCAAGGGACTTCTTTCCAACCCACCCTCCTGGTGCTCTGTCCTCACCTAGGTGCGGCAGCGGATGGGCTACTGCCCCCAGTTTGATGCCCTGCTGGATCATATGACTGGCCGGGAGATGCTGGTCATGTATGCACGTCTGCGGGGCATCCCTGAGCGCCTCATTGGTGCCTGTGTGGAGAACACACTACGGGGCCTGCTCCTGGAGCCTCATGCCAACAAGCTGGTCAGATCATACAGGTGCGGCATCACCCAGCCTCCTGCCCCTGTGAAAGGATGAGTGCATCCCTTTCCAGGATGAAGCGAGTCTTCCTTAGCATAGCACTAGGGTGACTGACTGGAGAGGTCAGCAGGCAAGGGCTTCGCTCAGGCAGGAGCTTGCTAGCATGACCTAGATGTCGTCAGATGAGAGGGTCCTGATGGCTCCTACCACCTGAAGAACAGCCCCTAGGTGCAGATAGATGGTGTTCCTGCCCCCTGTGGGGTGTAGACTGATAGCTATCTCTGGGGACTGTGGCTTTATGGAGTGGGCTTCACCTCCTTCCTCTCACTGGGGCACTCTGTAGTCAGCAGGCCTGGGCCTCTGCTGGGGCCTGGGAAGCTCATGCTAATCAGCCCTGCCTCCCACCTGACACCCCTCTACCCCCAGTGGTGGAAACAAGCGCAAGCTGAGCACTGGCATTGCCCTCATTGGTGAGCCTGCAGTCATCTTCCTGGACGAGCCGTCCACTGGCATGGACCCTGTGGCACGGCGCCTGCTTTGGGACACTGTGGCCCGAGCCCGGGAGTCTGGCAAGGCCATTGTCATCACTTCCCACAGGTACCACTTGTGTCTTTGCGGGTCAGTGGAAGAACCTAAACAGGAGTTGTGAGACAAATGCGGGTGAGGGATGGGAGACCAAATGAGCCCTTAGCAGCTGACGCAAAGCTTGCCAGGAGATTCCCAGATCCCACCATGGGCCACACTCTGAACATGGGAATCAGGAACAGGCTGATCCGGGCATTGACAGCCATCTGTCTGCACAAGCCTTACACAACAGTGGGGCTCACCTTCCTCCAGCCCTGTCTTAGGCCTCTGCCCTTTTCCCCAGCATGGAGGAATGTGAGGCCTTGTGCACCCGGCTGGCCATCATGGTCCAGGGTCAATTCAAGTGCGTCGGCAGCCCTCAGCACCTCAAGAGCAAGTTTGGGAGTGGCTACTCCCTACAGGCCAAGGTCCAGAGCGAAGGGCAACAGGAAGCACTGGAGAAATTCAAGGCATTTGTGGACCTGACCTTCCCAGGTGTGTGCTGGATATCTGCTGGGGCCTCTGTTAGCGGCTGTGCAGTGTATGCCTCCCCCTACCAGTCCCCCATCCCTGACCCCTGGGACGAGGACCACAATCCTGTGCACCAGGCCACCTTCCCCATCCCCCCGGCCTCACAGGAACACGGTCTTTCCTTTATGTAGGCAGCATCCTGGAAGATGAACACCAAGGCATGGTCCACTACCACCTGCCTGGCCACAACCTCAGCTGGGCAAAGGTGAGCAAAGACTTGGCTCCTGCTGGGTGCTAGCGAGGCTTAGGGAGGTCTTTCCAGGGGTCTCTCATCTACAGTGACCCCAGGCTCCTTCAGAGCATAATCATCTTTTGTTGAGTTGGAAGGAATTCAGTGCAAAAAAGAAAGAAAAGAAATTTGGTTAGAGAAGAGACAGTTTGCTCAAGGTCATACTCTGAGCTGGAAATAGTCAAGAGGAAGCTAAAGCCCCACCCTGAGGCTTGTCATAATCAGCTCCCTGGAAACTCAACTGACCTTGTGGGACTGACCTCCCAGGGGCCCTGGGGTGGAGTTGGGCAAGGGTCAGAACTTGTGGCCAGAGCCCTTGCTGAGCCAGCCAGAAGACTAGGCCCTGAGTTCTCTTACCAGTAGCTTCTGCTTCTGAAGGTTTTTGGTATCCTGGAGAAAGCCAAGGAGAAGTATGGAGTGGATGACTACTCAGTGAGCCAGATCTCCCTGGAGCAAGTCTTCCTGAGCTTCGCGCACCTGCAGCCCACCCCTGCTGAGGAAGGGCGATAAGGAGCAGTGAGGAGGGGCATCTGCTGCCTTCAAGGAGCCAGGCAGAAATGGGACATGACAATGCACAGCTGTGTATCCTCTTCCGCTGAGTTGCTCTTACACTTTTATTTTTAATCACTTCTTTTTTCTGTGATGGACATGAAAAATCAAGGTGTTGTACACAGAATGGAGTGTGTCTGTGCCCTCACACAGGAATTAGCATGCAGAGTTCTACTCCTGAAGGCAGTCTCTGGAACGCCTGTTCCCAGCTCCAGAGCTGACCCAGCAGTGTGTATGATGAGCCACACTGAGCTGATCCCAGGCAAGGGGAGAGCTTTCCCAGATAGGACTGCAGCTGACCCGGGAGCAGTATGGTTGAATTCCTCTATGTTCACACAGAGAGAGGGCCCAGGGACCTACCTATGTTTACACATGACTTTATGTTCCCCTGGAGAGGAAAATAAAAGCTGAAGGGGATGAGCTATATCAAGCTGCCAAGAATGGACATAAAAGGTGCAAATCACCATCCACAAAGATGTCAGTTGTGACTGGGTGCTGAGACTTTAGCTTCCAGTGCAGCCCAAGGAATCCTTGGAGTTAGTGCTCTGTGGGTATGAGTGCTTTGCAGGCTAAGCTGACCCCAGCCTGGGCATTGCCCACGAGCACCATCTAGAAGCAATGGGCACAGGGAGAGATGGTGGCAAGACTTGGAGCACAGTCCTCCATTCCCACCTCTGCATCTTCAAGACATCACCAGCCATAGGACAGTCAGGAACCACTACAGGGCTGACACACTAAACATACTGTGACTGTCCAGAAAATAAAGGCTAAGGGAACATGGTCATAGTCTGTGAGTCACACATGTATGTGGGGGGGTGTCCATAGGACCCTGATCACTTTCCCACAACCCCAGTAAAGGCTCTCATAGCAAGTTTCAGACAAACATAAACAGGAATCTGTTTTTCCCAATAGGGAGGGTACTTAGAAGATTCACTTCCATGAGGTAAAGGAATAGGCTCAAAAGGCAAGTGAAAAAGTCAGATCAGTGCCTAGTTGACATCCTTAGTCTACATCCAGGGAAAAGAGAGCTAGTTGGTATAGAAGGCTGTAGACCTGAATAGGCAGGAAGTCTGTGGCTCTGGCGTTACCCATTACCCATGGATGTGAACCCATGTTCCAGAAGGCTCTTCAGCATCAGGCACCTTCTTTGCACACGATTGTTTCATGGCTTTCTAAACTTTTATGAGTAGAATCTGTGCACTTTACATTCCTTTAGAATTTAGCCAGGTATGGTGTCACATGTCTATAATTCCTGCACTCAGGAGGCTGAAACATGAGGATTGCTGCAAGTTTGAGGTCAGCCTGGGATGCATAATCAGTTGAAGCTAGCCTGAATTATGTAGCAAGAACATGTTCTTCATAATTTTAGAAAATTTGGGCCTGGGATTTAGCTCAGTGTATCTGGTGCCTGCCTCACAAGCACAAGGTTTGGAGTTCAATCCCCAATACCAAAAAACAAAACAAAACTTTAGAAAATTTGTTTTCATAATTTTGGCTCATTAGGGACAATTTCAAATTTGTTTCTGAGGCAGAGTTTTCTGGTTATTTTGACACAAGATCTCTGTATATTCCAGGCTGCCCTTGAGCTCATTATGTAGCTCAGGCTGGCGTTAAATTCAAAGGGATACTCCTACATTAGTTTCTCAAGTGCTAATATTACATGTAATGTGTCACTGTGCCTGGGTCCTCAACTGTGTTTTTATCAATGTAAAGGTTTTTAAAAGCACAGTTTCCAGTAGCGCTCTTACTCCCTTTAAAAGTCTTCAAGTTATCCTCAGTTACTTCCATATTATAAATAACTTAGGAATAGTTGTAGCCTCAACACTGTCCAAGAGAAACTGCCCGGTAGTACACCTATTCTGGTCTTACAACTTATCAACAGCCTCTAGGTCCAAGCCTAGGGCTACTTTCCTGTTGGGTTTGTGGGATTAAAGAAACACAAGCAGGCCACTGAACAAATGTGGTTGTTTTCCCACATATCATCCCTAGAAGTTCTAGTGCAGGTGTCCTTGAACATAGTCTATATGTACAGATTTAAGAATTTATCATTTTCCTCCTTTGATACCATAAAAACTTGGGAAAAGGTGTTTAGGCCTGAGAGAAGAGCCTATGGGATCACACACAGGTGAAACCACCCTGCCTCAGTAAAGCAAAAGGAGACTGACCATTCTCCATAGGATCTTAAGTGAGGATCCTTTAGGAGAAGGATTAGCAGCTGTAAAGAGGACAAGTCAGACACAGCCCAGGTCACTGCATGGGGACCAGGATGGGGAGCCAGTTAGCCTCCAGAAGAACCTGGGTGTCTATGGGAAAAGTCCAAGGTAGTATGCGAGTACAAAGCTTGGACAACTACAACAGCACCTAGTTAGAAAGGACCCCAGAGAATCAGGAAGATTCTACATAGTTCCCAGGAATGTCTTCAGGGCTGGCCACTTGGTGCTAGAGTTCAATCATCAGAAATAGAGCCATGACCAGGTCTCAGGAGCCCACCCGTTAGCCTCCCCCCACCCAGCACTGGAGATTGAATCCAGGACTTTTATACTGAGTTATTTTTTTATTTTGGGGACAGAATCTCACTAAGGCTCAAGGTTGCATGCAGTTCTGGGATTACAGGTGTATGGCAACAACAAAGCCCAGCGCTACTGGCTTCCTTGAACTGTGGCAATTTTAAGTCCCAGGGAGGACAGGGAAAGCCATAGATTCCTGGGACAGGAGAAGCTGGCCTGCCCACCTCTTCCTATCCCTCCAGACTACCAGGGCCCTGGTGACTCTACAGATGGTGTTTGTAAATTATCGTTGTACCAGGCTACAGAGCATTCCCCAGGGATGTGGCTCCCGCTCCACTTCTAGCTCCAATGAGACCCTGAAGCTGTCATTCTGCCTCTGCTGCTCCACACGGCTGCCCAGCTCCCTGTGGGGATGAGGACAAGACTTGTGAAACAACGTGTTTTGTGTCTTAGTCCTGCCTGATCCACCTATGACTCAACTGAAACTTAGGAATACTACTGCACTTAGAATTTGGCAGGGGGCTACAACAGAGGGTGGACAAGACTAAGATCCAGATCTCCCATCACCTTTTAAAGGAGCAGGACTAACTCCATCCCAGGGGAACACAGGGACCTGCCCACCCCCCAGGCAGCTCAAGTCACAAATAAAGGAGAATCCACCTCTAGACCAGGCTTGCTGCATGTATCAGAAACCCTAGATCACAGTGGTTTAAAGACAGTTTATTTCATGGCATATATAAGGTCCAGGCAAGGCAGCATGGGACTGTCACCTACAGGGTCTCAGGAACTAAGCTCCATCCACCTGCACTCCCATCCAGGTAGGGATTCCTTCCTAGGGTCATCTCTGAGTCT
Organism: Thryonomys swinderianus; assembly: GCA_004025085.1. Classification (NCBI taxonomy): domain Eukaryota; kingdom Metazoa; phylum Chordata; class Mammalia; order Rodentia; family Thryonomyidae; genus Thryonomys; species Thryonomys swinderianus. Next base: position 24,594 of record PVIC010013210.1, read on the forward strand.
GGAATAAGGAAAGGAAAAGGAAAGCACACTTGGCTAACCAGAATCCTCCATGCAGGTCCCCATTGTCACCCAAAATAAAGACATGCGGCTATGCCAGGTAAAGGAAAACCAAATACCAGAGTATGTCTAGCACTCTCCACTACAAAAGGCAGGGTACATCAGCATTTCCGCCTGAGCTGGTGACATGGATCTGAAAAGGGACCCTTTCTCACCTGATGGGATCATGACCTGGGATCTGGGCAGACGGTGAAGGACTGAGGCTGTGGGATTAAGCCTAGGGACCAAAGGCCCCGTCTTCCTCCTCAGCACGTGGAGCTCCCCAGGCCCTGCTCCTGAGGCTAGTGTCCAGTGCCTCTGGGGTTGGAGAAGCTCCACTTCACCTGCCCCACCACAGGTCTGCCCAGTCAGTCAACACCACATTAGCTCAGCTTGAAGCTCAGCATCCAGCTCTCATTAATCCTGTGAGTCCACTGCAGGGACGCAGCTCAGTATCCCCACCCTGAATTTCAACATGCCAGAAAATGGGTATGTGTCTCTGAAGAGAAGAGTACAGCTCCCAAACCCACTGCTCAATCTCCATAAGCTCCTCTAGGGGGCAGCCTGTATCTGTACAAATCCAGAGGGTCTTGCTAGAGGGGCCTCAGGCCTCCAGGTCACACTCCTTCAAGGTACAAAAGAGCTGGGTGGACCTCCCCCTGCTGCAGACACTGAGCTAGCCAAGCTTGCTTGAACCAGCTGCCTGGCACCCAGAAGGACCTGACCAATACTTCCTTCTGCCCCTCCCTTCCTTAGACAGATGTGAGGCTATGGTGACCAGACTCTTAGCAGGCAGCAGCTCCTCTTCTTGTATCCCGTTAGGTACCATCAACTTCTCTTCCATGTGCCTAGGGCTTTCCTCCCTCAGCACACAGGCAGAGATGCTTCCTTAACATGGTTTATGAGGGGTGAGGTGCCCATCCAGAGCTAACCTGACCCCCCCACACACATAGGCTATTCCTGACCCTATGAGCAACCCAAGCCACCAGCCCCCAAGGGCAAGCATCTCAGAAGCCATCACAGCAAGATCATTCTGACTCAATATGGTACACTCTCAAAGTTCAAGTAGCTCCAAATCCCTAACAGGTGGCCCTTGACTGCCCCCAAAGCCCCAGGAAGGTGAAGGAAGTCTTAGGACACTGGCTTGGGTCTACAGGCTTAGGATGCCTGTGGTGCAGCACTCCTAGGCCCTAGACAACTACCAATTCTTTCTCCAGCAAGGCCAGATGCTCTAGGTCCCAGAAGGGCCCAACACCATGTCCCTCGGCCTACAAAGCCCTAGCAGGCTGGCACTGGGGCTGGAATATATGATGGTAGAACTCCTGGAAGGAGGAAAAGGTGTTCAGACTTTCACTGCTCAAAATTGTTTCAAACATATTTCTTTTTCATTTATTTTAGTTTGTTTCTTTTGTTTTTTTTGAGACAGACTCTCACTTTGTAGTTTAGGCTGGCCTTGAACTCAATATGTAACCCAGGCTACCCCTGAACTCACAGCAATCCTCTTGCCTCTACCTCCTGAGGCCTGGGAATACAGGCATGAGCCACCTCATGTTTCTGCTGATGCACAAAAATAACAAAATCCAAATGCTTGATTTTCAAACATCAACAACCAATAGCATATTTGATTATAAAAATCCATAACAGGGTTGGGGATTTAGCTCAGTGGTTCCAGCATCTGCCAGGCAAGCTCAAGGTCCTGAGTTTGATCCCCAGGACTATATACCACAAAGCCAGGCATGGTGGGTCATGCCTGTAATCCCAGCACTCAGGAGGCAGAGGCAGGAGGACTTAGAGGCTAGCCCAGGCTACATAGTTAGTTCAAGGCCAGCCTGAACTACAAAGCAAGACCCTGTCTCAAAAATAAAACTATAAAAAAAAAAAAAGAGAAGTTAGGGTAGTGCACTCCTGTAATTCCAGTGCCAGGGAAACTAAGGCAGGAAGATTTCTCTGAGCTCAAAGGCAACAAAGTTTTGGGTTACAAAGGGAGTTCAAGGCCAACCTGAACTTCATTGCAAGACTCTGTCTCAAACAAATAAAAAGGCAGGAAGGAAATGTCAGCCCCGCTGGTCCAGTTCCTACTCTCCTCTTGTCATGATACGGTCACCAGGTTGCCTTCTTCCCCCAGTATCAGTGCTGGAGTGGACACAGGCTCTGGGGGGTCCCCCAGGAATTTCTCAGATCACAGGTTCCACTGACCCAAGAGAGTTACACATGCTATCTGCTTGACCAAAGGGTTCATCCCCATCAGTCACTCTCCAGGGCCTCTTCCCACAGCAGAGATAGGCTGAAGTCCCCAAAGGACTGCCCTTCTGATCTACTTATGGCTCCTATCTGTCCACACAGATGTGAAAATAATGCCGGGGACTGAATTTATTCTAAATGTCCCTCACATCAAATCGAGGTCCAGTTGCAGGGTGTGTGTGTGTGTGTGTAGCTAGACTGACCGTGACTGCAACCCCACCTCTGGGAATTAGCTGGTGTCTCAGTGGAGTGACTTCAGGAAGCAAGCTTCTCCTTCCAGCTATTCTGCCCCCAAATCTTTGGACACCCCTCACCCCAGGCTAAAGAGTTAGGCTGGATTTTTCCTGTCCATCCCTGTGCCATGTAATCCATCCCTTTTTCTCTCCCTTGTGGCTGTGGACCTGTTCAGAAGAAAACAGGGGCTAAGTGCACCTCAGATCCTTTTGCAGATAATCACGACTGCTTGCCAGGCACAGAGGGGTAAGGCGAGGTACTGTGGTTAACAAAATCCTCTAGGGTCGTACTCACAGCATGGGTGTTACCCTGACATTCTCCTCCCTGGACTGGATACACTCATACCCTCCTCTGTCTCTGCCAAAAGACTCGGAGTCCCTCACCCAGACCTTCCAGCGGCCGCTGGGGCCCAGATTCAGCGCAGCACTCTGCACATCCTCCACATCCCTGCCAACCTTTCCCTTCTCTCAACAGGCCCGGAAGCCTTTGCACCTGCGGCTCTCCTGCCGGCACGCTATTCCAGGCGGGTCCCAGCCGCAAGGTCAACTCCTGGGAGATCTCTCCCCTTTGGCCGCTCTTTGTCATACCTGCAGACAGCAGCACCCACTGCCCGCACAGAGGTCGCACCTTGGGAGTCACCCATACATCACCAGAGGGTAGTTACAGCACGAACGCAAGGCCTGCCCCTTTGGCCTGCTGGCGGCTCTGAGGTCATGCCCAACCGCCTGAAGCTACGATGCTGCACGGCCTTCCAAGCCTACCTTAGCTGGGAGGCGGGGCGGACCTGCGAAGCCAAGAACTGCCGCGTACCCGATTAACTCCTTTCTCCCCATCCCGCTACCCGTCTACCCTGAGAGTCCCTCCCAGACCCAGCGAACAGCCAATCTGCCTGCCCAAGGATGCCCGTAACGAACCACTCCCGACCCCCACCGGGAAAATACCCTAAACCCCCTCAACCCGCCAACCGGTACAAAAACCAGGACCTTTAACAGTCCGACGACCGCGCCCATTGGCTGAGGGGGTTCTTGCGTCATCACCGCGCGCCGGGCAGGGGCGCTTTCTTCTGACGACAGAACGGCGCCAGCCTCAGGGGCTGAAGAGAGCGGGAGGAGGTAGTGGCGGCGGCGGGAAAATGTAAGTTGGGGGCGGAATCCGACTGCATCCGAGTTTCTGGGGCCGCCTGCCAACCCTGGAGGGCTATGTCGTGGAGGCCGTCGGCTTGGCTGTGCAGTGGTGTGCCCCCGGCCTGACAACGTGGCCCAGAGCTGAACGCGAGGAGAAAGATTGTGCTTCTGGGCGGGCTGAGTGGGAGGTGTCGAGGCCGCGGCCCGGAAGTGGTCGGGGCCGCCACAGACGGAAGAGCGGCCCAGTCAGGCCTGCGGAAATTGGGGGCCGCCGAGAGCGCGGCTTCAGCCCTCGCGGGCCACAAACCTAGGCTACCACGCCGGGCCCTTCCTGGGGAGCAGTGAGTGAACGGTTAAGGACTGGGAGCCAAGTCGGTGCGTGGGACTCGGGCGGGAGCATGCGGAGCTGCTTTGTGAGCACTAGAAACCTTGATCCTTCTTTTGGGAGTTGTTAATTTAAACATTAACTCCACGAAAGTTTATCGAGAATCTCTTTTTGCCGTTCTCTGAGCTAGGCCTGAGGGCCCGGCCTAGCGTGGACCGAGCACAGTGATTGAACTCGGAAGGGTACAGGAAGGTCGATGGTAAGAGGTGTAGAGTAGGTTCTTTCTTGCCTTTTTTATTTCGCATGCATTGTGTCTGGAATGTACTCTTACATGGGGAGTGTACTCTGAAGATTTGTACACGAACGCCATCTGCTCAAGAGTTAACTAATTGTTCTCTCCTTTCTATGGCTGTTGGACGCGCACCTTTCCGGAGGATGGGGGAGGTAACCAAGGTCCTGAGCTGTTACCTGAACTTGTGTGAACAGAAAATTTCAACCTTTGCTTTATAACGTTCGACCACACCCAGCAAAGCATTCCCTTACTTTGTGGATTTTAATTCTAAGAGTGCTTAAGAATAAGCGGTGGTGGGCTGGAGGTTTAGCTCAGTGGTTCCAGCGCCTGCCTCTCAAGCGCAAGGTCCCGCGTTCGATCCCTGGTAACTCTATACAATGCTGGGCGTGGTGGCTCACGCCTGTAATCCCAGCACTCGGGAAGCAGAGGCAGGAGGATTGCTGAGTTCCAGGCTTGCCTGGGTTCCATAGTGAGCTCAGGGCCAGCCTGAGCTACAAAACGAGACCCTGTCTCAAAAAAAAAAAAAAAGCGGTGATGCTTTGGTGAGGGGCTGGAATTTTAAGAATGTAATTTTCACAGTGGATCTGTGATGTCCAGCATGGTGTATAGGCCACAGGTGGCTGTGAAGCATTTGAAATGTAGCTTATCCAAATTGAGATGTTAACATACATACCAGATTTAGAAAACCTATTGTGAGAAAAAAGTAAAATTTCATTAGGTTTTTGTTTTGGGGATAGGGTCTTACTGTAGCCCAGGCTAGCCTCAAACTCAAAGCAATCCTGCCTCTGCCTCTGCCTGCTGAGTGCTGGGATTACAGGCATAAAACACCACACCCAGCATTGGGATGTATGGTTCCAGTTTGGGACCTTGAGTTTGTCAGGCAGATGCTAGAACCACTAAATCCCAGCCCTGTTAGTACACTTTTTATATTGGTTGTACATTAGATAATTTGAACATAATACATCAAGTATATTAATTTCATCTGTTTTGTGAGGTAGATATTAGATTACAGGTTGTGGTTATGACTCATACTATATTGAGTACTGCTATTATGAGAAGGGTTTTCAGAGACCCTTGTTGAGCATTGAGAAATGTGTAATTTTGGAGGCAAGTGTACCATGACAGATATATAAATTAATGTAGTTTGTGCCTTTGATAGCTCTGTAGGATGGGAACTGTAATTATTACCATTTTACTGGTGAAAAACCTCAAAAAACACAAGTGGGGCTGGAAATTTAGTTCAGTGGTTCTGGCACCTGCCTAGCAAGCACAAGGTCCCTGGTTCGATCCTTGGTAACTACATACCACAATGCCAGGCGTGGTGGCCCACACCTGTAATCCCAGCACGTGGGAAGCAGAGGCAGGAGGATTGCTGAGTTGGAGGCTTGCCTGAGCTACATAGCCAGCCTGAACTATGAAGTGAGACCCTGTCTCAAAAAAAACAACTCACAAATGGCATGTCCAAAGTTATATATACAACAAAGTCTCAAATTAAATTCCCCCATGCTGACTTCAGGCTCAATCCAGGAATATTAACCCTATAAGGTGCTGCCTACTAGAATGGTTTGTAAAAAATTCACAGTTCTGTCTCAGCATGGTGGTGCAAAACAGTAATTCTGGCACTGAGAATCTAAGGTTGGAAGGAATCGCAAGTTTGAGCCCAGTCTGGGCATCGTAATGAAACCTCTCAAAGGAGACGGAGGTTGCTGGGGATGTAGCTAGTGGAAAGGCCCTGTGTTCAAGCCCCAGTACTTGGGGCGGGTCATACAGTTCTAGAAAGCGGCAAAAGTGCTGGTTTGCCCTCTTCCTTTCTATTTTCCAAAACTTGGGGATTTTCTGGGATCAGAACATTTTTTCCACCATTTAAAAGCAGCCCCTCTAGCCAGGGATTTAACTCAAGTGGTATCACACCTGCCTTGGAGGCATCAAGTTCACTCCCCAGTACTGCAAGGAAGAAAAAAAAACAGCCCCTGCATATGTAAATACAGTGTACCAGTGGTATGTGGTGTCTGCCATACAACTTAAGGGTAGGGGGTCAAAAATTGACCTTTTAAGCCAAGAGTGGTGCTACATACCCATGATCCTAGAACTTTGGAAGGCTGAAGACAATGGCAAGTTCACTCTCATCAGCAACTTGTGCCCTGGGTTCAAGAAAGGAAGGAAAGGGAAAGTTGATTAACATAGGAAGAGAGAAAGAAGGAAGGTGATTAACATAGAAATTTGTTTTGTTTTGTATGAGACAAGGTCTCACTTTGTAGTTCAGGCTGTCCCTGAGCTCGCTATATAGCTCAGGCTATCCGTGAACTCACAGCAGTCCTCTTGCCTCTGCCTCCTAAGTGCTGGGATTACAGGCGTGAGCCATCATACCCGACATTGTGGTATGTCGTGCTGGGGATTGAACTTCGACCTTGTGCTTGCTAGACAAATGCCAGAACCACTGAGCTAAATCCCCAGCTCTTAACATAGAAATTTGAAAGAATTATACAGTTGTGTCCACATAACCACCACCTAGATTCTACAACACACATCTGTCATGTTTACTTTATCATCTAACCATTTATGTCTTATTTTTTCTTGCACTTTCAAGGTAAATTGTACACTTGCCTATACCCCCTATGAAACTGATACTTAAATCATTAAGAAAAGTTGAATGAGGAGGATTTAGCTCAGTGGTACCATACTTGCCTTCAGGTACAAGGTCCTGAGTTTGGTCCCCATGCTGGGCAAAAAAAAGTAAAGTTCAAGGTTTTCAAATAAGTCTTTTTTGCTTCTTTTTAATGTTCCAGTGGGACATTTTGTCATTTAATTTGGGTGTTAAATATTTTGTGTTGTTGCTGGTCACTTTTAAAATGGTTTTTGCCTACAGTCCTGTTAACCCACTGTATCATGAAAGGAAATTATAGACATAAGACAAGAGGTCTAATTTTGGGAGCACCACACTTGGATTTGATGCTTCTCTGCTCTGTATGCCAGTGTGGTGCTGTAGCATTTTGAAAGGACTGTAGAGGGTTTATCTTGAAACTTAGAAGTAAAATCTAGTGTTGTACAACTTGTAAAATAACAGCAGTGGGTAGAGCCACGTCCTCTGTCTGCTAAAGAATATAAGAGAAATCTAATACTCTTGATTTAGACGTTTAATGTTGTGTTCTTTTTTCTGTAAAAAAAAAAAAAGAAAAACATATAAAGTGATGATCTATCTATGGTTCTTACAGGGTGGGTAGAGAATCTGTAAGGACTTGGTATCATCTTTGCCCCCTTCTGGCTCTGTGGACACTTGTGATTGTGTTCCCTTGCTACACCTTCTTGTGTGTTCAACTTATTAATTGCAAAATGGATTTGTTGCCTTGCCAACTTGTTCACTTTTATTTAAATCCTTTTATCTTGTTATTAGGCTGCTCTTTGGCGTAAATTGCAATCGATTAGGGATCGGTTCTCAGACTCAAGTTAGAAGTGAGATTTCAGATAAGTGAGGCCGCCATTGCTGCTTTGAACACCTCAGAAGGGGAGAATGGATTTATCAGGAGTGAAAAAGAAGAGCTTGCTAGGAGTCAAAGAAAATAATAAAAAGTCCAGCACTAGGTAATCTTTAAGATTTTTCTAGTGCTACTTTGGGGGTACTCGCTGCTAAGGGCCCTCAGAAAGGGGAGATTGAAAATGTTTTACAATGAGTGTGCTAAGCCACAGATCATTTTATTCTGTACACCTGGGATATTTAGCCATTTTAGATCATTTTGGGGATTGTGCTTTTATTTTGGGGTTTGGTCAAAGCATGCAATCTCATACTCTTCCCCACCACTCAGGGCTCCTTCTCCTACCAAACGCAAAGACCGCTCTGATGAAAAGTCCAAGGATCGCTCTAAAGACAAGGGGGCCACCAAGGAATCTAGTGAGAAGGACCGCGGCAGGGATAAGACCCGGAAGAGGCGCAGTGCTTCCAGTGGAAGCAGCAGTACCAGGTGGGGCAAAGAGGCCACTGAGCAAGCACATTTCTCCATAGAAAGTTACCTTTCCTTAACTAGTTACAAAGTAACCACACTCTCAGCTTGTCAATAGAGAGGACATAATATTATGGAATAGTACTTGGGGGTCTTCTTTTAAAAATAGAAAGTAGCCGGGCGTGGTGGCTCACGCCTGTAATCCCAGCACTCGGGAGGCAGAGACAGGAGGATTGCTGAGTTCGAAGCTTGCCTGGGCTACATAGTGAGCTCAGAGCCAGCCTGAACTACAAAGTGAGACCCTGTCTCAAAAAAATAAAAATAGAAAGTAGCCGGGCATGGTGGCTCATGCACTCGGGAGGCAGAGGCAGGAGGATTGCTGAGTTCCAGGCTTGCCTGGGCTACATAGTGAGCTGAGGGCCAGCCTGAACTACAAAGCGAGACCCTGTCTCAAAAAAGAAGAAAAAAGCTGAATTAGTGGTTCTAAGGTAGACTTGCCCAGTAGAAAAGGTTCCTTTGTTACTACCTTCACTGGGTCACTGTACAGTGCTGTGGCTCGGGGTAGATGGGAAATGTTCTCCCCACTGGAGAAACCATTGAGACATGAAGATACCTAGAAAACAGTCCTCTTTTGGAGTGTTTTCTGTGACAAATACAGCTCCTGCCCATTGCTGCCTTTACCCTCTCTATCTTGTCCTCAGGTCTCGGTCCAGCTCAACTTCCAGTTCAGGCTCTAGCACCAGTACAGGCTCAAGCAGTGGCTCCAGTTCCTCTTCAGCATCCAGCCGTTCTGGAAGCTCTAGTACATCCCGCAGCTCCAGTTCCAGCAGCTCCTCTGGCTCCCCAAGCCCTTCTCGGCGCAGACATGACAATAGACGGCGCTCCCGCTCCAAGTGAGTGCCACAGTGACAGATGGGGCTGTGTATGAACTGTGGCTAATTGAAAAGAAGTCTTTCTTTTGTAATTGGATTTCTGAAGTACAGGGATAATGTACGTGAACTGGAAACGTCCTTATAAAAGCTATTGTACAAGTAAATGACTCCCCACTAAGGGAATCCAGTAATTTTTTTGTGTCTGTGCCCATCCCCATGGTAACCACATGCACATACCCTATGTTAGGGACCAAACACACTGGCTTGCACATGCTAAGCCAGTACTGTACTGCTGAACTACACACCTAGTCCAAATCCAATGTACTTCAGCTTGACATGTGTTATTTCTGCTGTTTTGTTTTCTGTCAGGTCCAAACCACCTAAAAGAGATGAAAAGGAGAGGAAAAGGCGAAGCCCTTCCCCTAAACCCACCAAAGTACACATTGGGAGGCTTACCAGGAATGTGACTAAGGTGAGGATCACAGATGCATTCTGGGGGCAGTGAGGTGTACGCCCAGTCCTGTGGCAACAGGTTCATCTAGAAATAGCCTACCTGATGCAAGTAGTACACTGGTTTAATTCCTCTTGGTGGCTTATTAGATATCTACGTAGATGACCTATCTATATGGCCCAGTGTGACAGTGGGCTGCTTGTCAGGTGGTGAATGTTTTTACACTGCTGAGGCTTAGCCATTATGCAGTGAGTAAACATAAGTAAAAACCCTGCTTTCCCTGTAGGATCACATCATGGAGATATTTTCCACCTATGGGAAGATTAAAATGATTGACATGCCTGTAGAAAGGATGCATCCTCATCTCTCCAAAGGCTATGCATACGTGGAGTTTGAGAATCCTGATGAAGCTGAGAAAGCACTGAAGCACATGGACGGAGGTAGGTTACTGCCAGCACCCTTTGACCTCCTGCCTCTGTCCTCACGGAGACCCTTTACCATAGCGTCCTTTCAAGCTGACTTCCATTCCATCTGCACTTGAGTATTACTGGAGCTCTTTTGGATTCCAGTTCTTACTCAGTGTGGGTGTGTTTATCAAAAGCATGTTTTATGGAACACTGTTCTTGGAGGGGAAATCTAGCAAATATGAATACATTAGCACTTTAGGAAATTTTCAATCTGTTAAGCCTAGGGATCAAATGATGCTTTTCTTAAAAAGAATATATTAGGCTTTTTGTGAGAATATTTTCTTTAATTGTTTGAGTCATTTTCTATTTTGCCAACATTTCAGCATTTTCAGTAGGAGTATTTTGTTAGGACAGATGTACAGAATTCACAAAATTGATGCATTTGTCAAATACCCAAATGACCAGTTTTCATTTGCTCTTGTAGGGAGCATTTTTTAAGGAATAGAGTTTGTCTCTACTGCTGTGATTGGCATAGACTGGGCTGAGAATAGGCCAGCCTTAGTACTATGTGGGTAGTAAGGCCAGATGGAAAAGATTTTGAATATCCTAGAACTTCAGAGCCCTCTGGGGCCCTTTGTAAACTATATAAATAGCTCAACAGGTTTTTTGTTGTAATGTTTTTTGGTGGCTTGTTATTGTTTCTGTAATTGAGTAATCCTAAAACTTGGTTATTAGAAAATTTTTTTTCCTTGATCCTTAGCCAACTTCTCTTAGAATTGATACATGTCCGGGCTGGAGATTTAGCTCAGTGGTTCTGCTGCCTGCCTAGCAAGCGCAAAGTCCCTGGTTCGATCCTGGTAACCACACACAATGTTATGATATTGGGCGTGGTGACTCACACCCACCAGCAGTCAGTAATACCACACTCCACAATGCTGGGCATGGTGGCTCACACCTGTAATCCCAGCACTCAGGAGGCAGAGGCAGGAGGATTGCTGAGTTCAAGACTTGCCTGGGCTACATAATGAGCTCAGGACCAGCCTGAACTACAAAGCAAGACCCTGTCTCAAAGAATTTAGAAGATTGAGGGATACCTCAGGTAGGCATAAATATAAAAATTGAAGATCCTGGTAGGATTTTTTTATGTGCCCTACATTATGCTCCAAATGGAGCACAGTGTCTTTCAGGAGAAACTGGAAGAAGTTAGTCCTTACTAGGAGCTTACCAGAAGATTGGTTTGTCTCTGTTAAAATATATTGTTTTCATAATTTGAATATTTCATATATTCAAGTCAGATATTGAATATTGAAATAGAATATATTGAATATTGACATTGAATATTGGATCTTCAAATTTGAATATTTCATATTCAAATCCATAATTTGAAATGGTTTTTAACAATGGGCCAGAGGCCATGCTAGACTGTTTTCTTAGGTTAAGCTTTCTGAATATGTTCTGAATGCAAGTCCACATGCCTTAGGAAAGGAGCTGAGAGGACAGATGAGCCTTTGTATACCAACTACAGACATGAAAAGGGCTAAATGTGGACTCTAGGTATCCTTAGCTCTGAAGACAACCTCTTGAGGTTGAGGTTTCCCATATCTGTGCGTCAGTTTCCTTTCTTCTTTCTCTTTACTATGCCCTACAAGCATGGAGTTTATGTCCTACATGCAGTGTTTAATACTGTCTGTGTGTGTGTAGTTTGTCTCCCTAGGTCTCTTTCACTATATTCCTCAGCGAGTTCTACCTCATTTAATCCCCCACCATTCTGGGCACCCCATTACCAAGTTCTGGTGTTCTTCAGAGTGATTCCTTGAGTTCTTCCCTTTCCTTCCCCTTTGATTGCTGTAGAAGCTTCCTGACAGGCCTCTCTTCTCTTGGCCCAGTCCCAGCTTTCTGCCATGCCTAAGAAGGAAGCTTAAATGCACATGTCACCTTACAGCCCTCTAGGAAGGCCCTTGTCCTGTCCTCCAGCCTTAAGTTCATCTGTCAGTCATTCCACTGCTGCCTTTTTTCTGGTTCTTTGAAGCTTGTTTTTCTACGTAGTAAAATCCAGCATATTCTTCAGGCCTTCACTTGAACAGCACTTAATCTAAGAAACTGTCCTAATACATTGATGAGTGTCCTCATTCAGGTCCCATGCCTCATTTTTCCTGATGAAATTTCAGTCCTGGTGTAGTTGGTTCTGGGATTATCTCATCCCTTTTATTCTCTCTGAGTTCTGTCTTGTTCACTGATGGGCCAGGCCTCTGGCTTGGTGCTTTGCCCAGGGTACGTACTTGTTAGATTTTTATGACTTGGTGCTTTTACTGTAGGACAAATTGATGGTCAGGAGATCACTGCTACTGCTGTGCTGGCCCCCTGGCCTAGGCCCCCACCCCGACGATTCAGCCCTCCCAGGAGAATGCTACCACCACCTCCTATGTGGCGCAGGTCACCCCCACGGATGAGGAGAAGGTATGTCAGTTTGGAGTATTCACTGGACTCATCAGGTCACTTGGTTTGATGTACAGACCTGTGTAATTGAGATGACTTGGGGACCCTTTATTCAGTGCAAGTTAGCATGGTGACCCTTGGGAGCTGTCACAAAAAGAAGGCAACCACAGCACTTGACGACAGTAATGGGCAAAAGAGGTTGTAGGATTGTGTCTGGACCACCTCGGAATAAGCAGTCAACTGTGAATCCTTCTCCATTTCTAGCTAGAAAACAGGGTTTAGGAAGGAGAAATTCTGGGGTCAGAGGTGTAACAGAGGGATAATTCCCTAGGCAGAGGTCATAGCTTCTAGTGTTGAAAAATAAATACAAAGAATTATTCCAGAAATAAGCAGCTTATCCCTGCAACACTTCTTCCTGGTACATTGGCTTCTGATGGTCTGACTTGGTCTCTTCTTTTCCCACAGGTCGCGCTCTCCAAGACGCAGGTCTCCTGTACGCAGGCGGTCTCGCTCTCCTGGCCGCCGCCGCCATAGGAGCCGCTCTAGCTCCAATTCTTCCCGATAAGCAAGACTGTGGAAGCTCACCCTTGTAACTTATGTCTCAGTCAGCTCAGTTTTGTCACTTCTGTAGTCTAAGGAGAGGATCCCTCACTCAGGCAGGCTTCAAAGGCAGCAGTGGAGACACTTGCTCTTCATGCAGGTTCTGGCTGCAGATGTACTGTTGGTTTAGGGCTGTGCCCATAAAGGTGCCCTGCAGTTTTCTGTCTAGGAAGCTCACCTACTCCCATCTCATGAGATCTGTTCAGGGCAGCGACTATAGGGACAAGGAAGCTTTCAGGTGGCATGATGCCCTAGTCTTTCCAGATGACTCTCAGGAGCAATCTGGGAATCTGGTCATATCTTGGGGACCAATCCACCATTCCCCTTTGATCCCTGCTTGAGTCTACTCTTACAGCCTCTAGGACCAGACACCTAGAAAGAGTCCCCCTTGCCCTGTTGTCATAAAGGTTCTGTTTCTGTTCTCACTGATACACTCACCCCATTTATCTCCTTCACTCTCAAATGTTGGTGAGCAATTTGAAAGCCACCTTTGCAGGTCGTCATGGATCCCCTATTCACTTGCCATTCATGGTGGTCGTGCAGGTTAACTTGGCAACATGTACATTGCTTTTTTGGCTTTTATTGTACAGTCACTGCTATAAAATTTGAGTTTTGTAACTAGCATTTTAGGTAAGATTGTGTTTGTACTTTGTTGTGTAGAGTAAAGGAGTTGTATTGAATAAACCTAGGATTAGAATGCACCTTGAGTACCAATTTCACTGTTCTTTATTTCCCAGAACTGCTTCACATAGTCCTGATTTCTGTTACTGGACTGATTTCCAAAGTGATCTCCAAAACCTCAGTCAGAAAAGCCCTTTTTTTTTTTTTTTTTTTTGAGACAGGGTCT
>PVIC010013211.1:0-38413 GCA_004025085.1 Thryonomys swinderianus
GTGCAGGTCCATAGCTGAAGCCACAGCTCCCAGTCTGCAAGTTATCAGACAATAAACCACCATACACTTCAGTGCACTCTGTTGCTAGCTGCTTTCAGATGCTGCGTCCAATTCTTTCTGTGACCCATTTGACCCCTGGTTGTAAAGCAGGCTTTGTAGTAGGTGATTCAGACCAGCCAGAGCCACATGTATTTGGGATCAATAACCTAAAGTCCAGATGAAGCTATTGTGTTCAATAGGCACAATGAATTAAACATAATTTTGACTTAATGGTATTATTAACATATAAGGGTCCACTGGAAATGTGGGCCCACCTTTTAAAAAACACACATATGCACAACCTAAAACGTAGACAAGACCATAAAGAAATTTTACATTTCATAATTCTTACATTATGATGTTTATACGTGATATAAAATGTCTATGATTGGTCTACTTTTTGCTTGCTTATATGTTAAGGGGGAAATAATAACCAACATAAACAACTACTGGATGAGATATGTTACTAAAAGAATTCATAATTCAATTATTCAATTGAATTGATAATTCAATTATTTATTAATATTTTACCTAGAAAAGAGAAACGGTTCTGATTAGGACAAGAAGGAAGGCATCACCAGCACTGGCATCTCAACACATCCTGGAAGATCATGGGAGTGTCCAGAATTTGACTTGAAGGTCTGAAGGCATAAGCATGGGAATCCTTGAAAGAGCAAAGATGGACAGGTGAGCAGATGCAAGCTGCTTGTGGTTGCTGAGTAGCAGCTCTGTTATAGGGTGAGGGAGGAGGAGGAGGAAGAGGATGAGGACAGGAGGTCTGAGGCCTGTCTTCAGTCACTTGTCTGTATTTTGAGGGGAGAATAGTGGATCCATTAAGCCAGAATTAACCTACATGTTGAATACCATTATTTATTGAATATTTACTCTTTTAGGTACTTTCAATGGACCTTTTATTTTCCTGAAAATAAAGTGGTGGCTCATGCCTGTCATCCCAGCACTTGGGAGGCAGAGGCAGGAGGATTGCTGAGTTTGAGGCTTGCCTGAGCTACATAGTGAGCTCAGGGCCAGCTTGAACTACAAAGCGAGACCCTGTATCAAAAAAAAAAGAGAGAAATCTGAAGATCTTCCAGATTTTAAAGTACTTGTTCTTAACCCAGTTTAGCATTAGAACATATTAGAATTACTATGCTTCTGTAAACATAATGCCTCTGAAGAGTATTGACAAATAAGTAAAACTAAAACTCGGTCACACAATACTGGTGGCCTCTTACTGCTTGTTGAATCAAGACTCTGAGCGGTAGGAATCAGGTTTGGGTAGTTTGTCTTCCTGGGATGACACTGATGGACAGCCAGGGTTGTCCACTACTGTCTTGAAGAACAAAGACAAAGGGAAGAGGAGATGGGTTTTGTGGGTGTTGCTTGTCTTTCTACAAAATCCAGTGCACCGCCACTTCAACAGCCCAAGTTTCTGAAAGGATTTACCTGGTCTGAAGTCATGGAATGGGATTAAAATATTAGCCTAATCCTCAGATTTATTAGCAAAAAGACTGATTTAGCAAAGCTCAATAGTGGTCAGCTGTAGCTCATAGGAGCAGCAAGGACAAGGTGACAATTTTTACACAAGCTGTTGACTTCATTCTCTCCAATGCCCACTGAATGTTCCCAGTACTCTAAATAGTTTCCTTTAACTACATGTAGTTTAAAATACACACTGAAATATTTTTGAAAGAACTTAGTAATTTGGGGAATCACTTGGACTTCTTCCTACTGCCTAATTTGTTTCATTTATACTTCTAGTTTCTCTTAGATCATTGAAAAGAGATTTTATTGTTATTATGTGTTTATTTTGTGTAAGAGTCTTTATGACTTTTCTCTGACATTTGACAATGCTTTTAGCACTGTGGTATACAGTGTATTAATTATTGTTCTCTATTTTGCTATGAAAGCATGATCTATTTTTAAGGGTGCTTTCTATATCTTCTTTATTAATATTTACTTGTATTGCATTAAAATTAAAAATCTCTGGGTGACAACAAACACGCACACAGAAAGCACCACCCTCCACTGGCGAGGAGTGTGATCCTCAACCCAGGGACCCCGCGAGGCAGAAGCCCCCGCGGTGTGGATGGCCGGACTCCAGAGCCTGGCCGACTGCACCGGGGGCGCTGGAGCCCATGCCCGGTGACTCGCGTGTCCACTAATGCCTCAGACCCCAGACTCATGGTAGCCTTTCATTTTGACATCATCACCTGGTAGACATGAGAGGAGCTGAACACGTCCATGGGACAAAGCGTTCCTCCCGTGAGGACCGCGCGGGGGTTCATGGCCTTCCCGGCAGGGGAGATGCCTGCTTTAAATGTCCTCGGCTCTGCTGACCTTGTTTCTCCCGTCACTGTGAACAAATGCTCCTGTCCTTACTCATGTGTCCGCCTTCCAGTACTGCACTGAAGGAAGAAATCTCCTTGGAATTCATTGTACATCGTTTTAGTAGCCTAAGACATGAGAAAAACAATTGTAGATGGCTTAGTTTAATCCACGACATAATTCCTTTCGGAACTAGGCAGCTGTTGGGTCATGCTGCTGATAACTGTATTTTCCTTAATATGCCTAGTTATCTAATGAGTCACCTGTATAATCCCCCTTTTATGAAGAAACCTCAATTCTTTTCTTTTTCCATTTATCTGTACCAGTTTTCTCATTAAAGATTGCCTTCCTTAAGCAACCAATACTTTATCTCCAATTTTTATTTCCTAATTTCAAGAGATCCACTTTTACACTGAGAAATAGTCATTCTCTCGGAGCAATGTCTGAAAACTGATTTCCACTGTCAGACCAGACAAGGACACCCACAGACGAAAGTCCCCGACACGTCCCCCTGGGTGGTGACGTGGAGTCTCGCTGAAGTCTCTGCTCCTCTGTGGACAGATGTGACAGATGTGAGCCCTCGGCACAGCAGCCTCGGACGGGGTCATCACGTAGCCCGGACCCGCCCTGTGCTATTCAGGGTCCCCGGTTGTTCATTCCCTCTGTGTGTCTGTTGTGTGTCCACGCGTGCACTGTGTGTGTATTTGGTTTGCTCTCAGGTACAGCCTTCTGTGAGGCAGACCCAGGGTGAGCTGTAACTGACGAGACGAAGAGAGGCAGAAAGCGCATTTCTGGAAGGGCCACCTTGATCCCTCTACTGCAAAGCCTTCCGTCCGTCCTGTTCTCATTTTACTCCATCTTTCAGTGGCATTTTACGGCACTTGGCTTTTTCCTCGCTTGTGGCCTCTCCTGACGCCACGACTGTTTCCGCCTCTGTCCCTTCCCTCGACGCGTGGGCCCCAAGGGCTCGGTCCCGGCCCTCTGCGGTGTCCAGCGGCGGCTGCTCCAGGCCATGGGCGCAGCTGCTCACGGAGACCCTCGGCCGCTCTGCGCCGTCGCTGCCGCCCCGCTCGGAGCTCGGGCATGCGCCCCACAGGCCACCGCCCCACTCTCGGCTCAAGGCCGCCCCGAAGTCAGCGCCGCGCGGCCCGGAGCTCGGGCCTCTGAGCACAGCTGCTGCTCCCGGGGCTCCTGCCCAGGATGCGGAAGCGACGCCGCCGAAGCTCCGGAGGTGCCTTTGCGGCCCGATCCCCACAGCCACATCCAGCCTATTAACAGTCAGTGCCGCCCCGACTCCTGCACTGCGACCGACCCCTCCTCTGCCTCACTTTCCCGCCTGCTCTGCGGCCGGAGCTCCGCGAAGCGCCGGGTTCTGGTTCTCCAGCTTGTCTCCCGAGCGCCGGTCCCAGCACCTCGGAGCGCTGCCTGGACAGCACGAGCCCCACGGACGCGCGCCCGGTCCTGAGTCTCAGGACAAACCCAAAGTCCTCGAGACAGCGGGACGAGCCCCGGCCTTGTCACCCCTCCCTCCCTTGCCGTCTTTCCCTGCTTCGGCGCCCTCTCGGGGCTGTCTGCTCCGCTCAGGCAGCGGCCTCCCGGAAGCGCCCCCTCTTCCCCTGCTCGCCCCCACCCCGGGCCTTACAGCTGCTCTACGTATTCTGCGGCTCTCTGCTTACTGCCCGTCTTCCCAGAAGAGGCACAGACGGAGACCGTGTGTGTATTGTTCGCTCTGCTTCCCGGGGCCCGAAACAATCTTACAGCCATAGGCCCCAACAAACTCACACACTAAAGGAAAACGTGAACGGAAAACAGAGAAAGTACCTGCAAACGCTCCTCCTGAGGGCCACGCGGTGCATGAGGCACATCACCCCGCAGAGCCGTTCTAACAGTGTGAACTCCAGACGTGATCAGGGCCTTCTTTGAAAATCCAATTCATTCATGTGAGGATTCAGTTTTTAAAATTTTAAGCGGTGGCATCCAAATGTGGGTTAAAACTTCCTGAACCGTTGATTATACAAATGTCTAGGTTTCGGTACTGACAGAAGAGGACTCCGATATCACCTGACCACACCTTTAAGGAAACCGTTTGTCGTGGGCTACTCGGGATACCTACGAGCCTGTGTGGGGCTTTGCTGCGTGATTCCTCTCCTGGCCTGGTTAAATCCTATGTGGCTTATCTCCTCAGGTGGTAGCAGATGAGTAACGGCAGGTAATAAAGAGGTAAAGGCAGAGGCAAGCTGTGAAATCCTATACTGCTTTAGAATACCAGACACGCTCTGAGGTTTGATAGCATTTGTTACCAGTATCATTCATTTCACAATATAATAATCCCTCTGCCGCTCTGGTCCTGCTGTGCCGTGCCATACTGCATACCCTGAGAACTCTAAGCCCTAGCACTTGACGCACACTTGTTTGTTGAATGCACTAAAGACTTCACAGGATAGAGCAAAGTCACGAGAGAGCTCTACACAGCCTCCTGGACTAATCATCATCAGACAGAAACCTCTCCCTGGTCTTCAGGGTCCCACAATCTTCTCTCCCCTGTGGGAGTACAGGACTTCACAGATTTTAAAACCCATCAGAAGACTGAACTAGAATTCTTCAGAATTTTTCAATCTAAGTATTAAAACAACCCAAGAACATGTATCTCAAAATGACAGCCTGGATATGGACTTCAAATAGTACTGTGCTCTCATTTGTATTTTTTCCTAACATCATCCTCCCACTTCCGATTTTCAGGGAACCATCTACTTTGAGATGCAAAGTAGCTCATTCATATTTTAATTCAGGCAAAAAGAATATGAACTTAATCGGAAGCTTCCCATACAGTTGTGTTATGAATTTATAACAGCAGCACCATAATTTATAAGTTGATGGGACATATTTCCAAAACAACCTGCATGACTGATGAAACAGTATGTCGTAGTTCAGCAGCTGAATGGGTAATGGAGCCACAGGGCTTGATTTCTAAATGACTGAGCTCATTGTGAGCAGACAGGAGCCTGCGCCCCCTGCCCTGTGATAATGAGAAAGATGGGAAAGCACATGACACACCTGCACCGGC
The DNA here is from genome assembly GCA_004025085.1 of Thryonomys swinderianus. NCBI lineage: Eukaryota > Metazoa > Chordata > Mammalia > Rodentia > Thryonomyidae > Thryonomys > Thryonomys swinderianus. The sequence continues at coordinate 5,429 of PVIC010013211.1, forward strand.
ATTAAGGTTGAATTGCACACACTAAATTTCCATTGAAGTTTGAAAGCAGATATAAGAAATCACTTCTGAACTTTCATATTTGGCAAACACAAACCAGGACTGCTTCCTCGATTCAAATAAAAATGATGCTATTGACAATGATAAAGCCTATCGTTGACTGAACATTTCCCTGCGCCAGGTGCTATTAAAAACATTAAAATAAATACACTATAATAACTAAAATCTAGTCATGAGATGTTACTGCCTCCCTGCTACGTTTAAGCATGAGGAATTTGCTGCTTTTCATCCAAATGACCTTTCGGTTTCACAGATCTTTGTCCAGCCCCCACACACATTTTTATCCTTAGACTTATCTATTAATTCATGTTTGCAGTACATAAAGTATATTCATGCTGTGGAGTTGGTGCATGTATATTATAATTTTTCTTACATCCTCTCCTTCCACTTCTTCTCACCTCTCTCCATCTCTTGATTGTTTCTACATCTATCTAGACTTTCTCCAATTTTACAAATTTTCTGATTTCTGGCTACTCGTTATTTTTCCTCTTCTCTCTGTGCAACATGTATTGTCTTTCAAACTGTTAAGACTGTATGTTACCCATCATTACCTTATTCTTTTAAGTGAAATTATCAAATTAACCCCTTGACAGTGGCAACTTCCCATTTTAAAATGAGGAGACACACAAATGAAGAATCTGTCTAAGTCCCAGCACATAACATGCAACATGTATCTTCTGTTTCTGAGGCTAGTCTTGAATCCCAGATGGGGTTCATGTCAGACACTCATTAGACCATTAGGCAGACCCCACAGAGGACAGATGAGATGACTCAATCTCGTAATTGTTTTATGGAGCTCTGCAGCTCTTTTAAGTGACGGTGTGTGTGTGTGGACAGATCTCCACGGTGACTCTCAGAAGAGGTGTCCTGAACACTGTGCTCCCCCGTGTCTGCTCTCCCAGCCCTGTCTGTAGGCAGAGCTCACACACGGGCAAGGCCGGGACCTACCTGAGATCACTTAGGCGCCCTTGTCTCCACACCTGAGGGCAAGCCTGAGGAAGCACCGAGACCTGCAGGAGAGAAGCCTGTCTGAGGCCCAACAGAGCAGGGCAGCGATGCCCACTTTCCCATTCTTAAGACTGTCTGGCTTTGCAGTAGGTGATTAGCAGCAAGGGTTTGCATAATTAAGGGAAGACTCAGATTTTTAAAAAAGTTATCATTTATGGAAAGATAAACTAACAAATTCTCTAGTCTTGGAAGTGAGGCAGGTTGTTGGCAGTGTCTAAAGGCACAGTTACTGCTCAGTCAACCAAGAAAGGAAATTCCACAGTCCAGTTCCTGGACTGTTCCTGTCCAGGTGGGTCTGTCTGGTAACGCAGACCCTAGAGTAACATTATAAGACATCACGAGCAGAGCAAAGTCGTACAAAAACCAAGAACGGGAGCAGCCACAACTTAAACTGGCATAGGAAGTTATTTCTTCATGCAGGGGAGTTTTCTGCTCTCTTAGAGTGAGCATGCTAAAGACATGTAAGTCTAATTTATTCTTTGAATTAGATATCCACTTCCGGGAAGTGAAGCTAACATACTTTTCCTTATTCCAATGGAAAACCCTGGACATTTCAAACAGCACAAGCATTAGGAGGCTCTGGAAGGTAAAGAGAACACATGTCCAGCCCGAGCTCTCCAGACAGGAGGAGCCCACGGTGGTGGGGTCCATGTTGTTTAAACCACATTCCCCAGGCTAAGAACAGAAAGCTGGAAACACACAAGCACCAATGGATGCAGAAAACTAGGAGCAATAAGACAGCACTTTCTAGCCAAAAAAATACAAAAAGGGAAAATTTGTCAAGATAGTAAACTCTTGGACAATAACTGCTCTCATCCACCCAAAAAACACAGAAAAGGCAGTAGACCAATTTCTCACCCATCCTGGCAGGATTTTAGTGGAAGCCCAGGTTTCCACCCTTGCCAGCTTCCTGCTGGTGGTGTCTGGTGAGATTCAAAAGATAGCTGAGACTCTTGTGTCTGCCAGGGACTTAGCAAACCTGAACTTCCGTCCTGATTAAGGGGCCCTTCCCATCTCCAGTGAGCCTGAGAAGAGGCTAATGAGAAAGAGAACTCAGCACCATCTCCCAGCACTATAAAGATCATTGGGCAGGCCACTAGGTGGACAGCATGCGGAACCTGTAGGTGATGTCCTTCCAGATGCCCTGTGCAGTAGGACATCTGGACACAAAGGGGGGGGGGTCATGCTGCAGATTTTCAGTGCAAAGAACTCAGTGAAAACATGGAACTGAAAACACAGAATTGAAACAGAAAACTCACAGAGTAAGACAGAGGACAGAATTGGTAAACTCGAAGATAGAGGAATTAGCCAAATTTGAACAATTGACAAAATAGACTTTGAAAAATGAGTAGAGCTCTACTGAGCCATGTTATCAGACTTTGAAAAGGACCAGAAAATAGTTTCTTAAGTAACAAATGAAATTTCTCAAATTTAAACATAAATATTCAAGGAGCCTAGCAAATCTCAAGACTAGAAACCCAAATAAAATCATCCGAAGACATATGACAGTCAAACTTCTGAAAGCTAAAGAAAAAGAAACACGTTTGGAAGCAATGAGAGAGCACTGTTTTTTCTGTAGAAGAGAATAATTTGAATGATGGGATTTTTCATCAGAGAAATCCTAAGGGCCCAGGAAAAGTAGAACATTTTTAAGGCTGAAAGAAAAGAATTGTGTGCAGTAAATCTTATATCCAGACAGAATATTCTTCAGAAATGAAGCAAAAATCAAGATATGTCAGGTGAAGAAAAATGAAGGGAATTTACCATTGGCAAATTTACTCTGTATGAAAAACCCAAGGAAACCCTCTGAACAGGAAGGAAATAGTAAAAGAAAGAAACATGAAGCATCAGGGAAGTACCCATTAAAGTATGAGTAGACTAAAAGTCTTTTCCTTTTGAGAATTATTTTTTTCCTCCTCTTATTTGAATCTTAAAGCAAAAAAGTATAGCATGTCTGGTGTGTTCTAAGCATGTGGAGGACAAACTTAAGGCGATCATAAGTGGGCAAGATGATGAGAGGGAAAGGAGGCATCTACCTTAATTTGATCCGGTAAAATTACAGCACCAGATCATCATGTAAGCAAAAGTCCAAAGAGGTAAAAACTGGATGTCTAAATAAACTGCCAGCTTCAACTAATGATCATGCACAAATACCCATTTTAATTACAACCAAATGGCATGTACAGCATTAATAAAAGGGAACCATGTGGAGTCACACTATACTATCTGCTCACTTTTGTGTGAATATGAAACTACTCTTTAAAGGTAATGACACCATCAGTTGTTGTCAGGGTTGTGGAAAAGCTGGTCACGGTGTCTTACGTATGAACGTCAGAAGTCATAGTTGCTCTGGAAATAGTTTGATAGTTGCTTCACTGTACACTTCAGCGATTGCAGTCTGTTCATTGATCTAGAGAAATTAAAGCTTGTGTTTGCACAAAAACCTGCCCACAAAGATCTCCAGTGACTTTATCACCAAAAGCTGATAACAACCCACCAGCTCCTGAAGGGAAAAGTGCTAAACAGCAGTGCTACCCCAAACTAAGGCACACCCACACCTCACCAGTGGAACGTGAGGCACGCTGATTACACAGAACAGGTAGCAGGCACCTCCAGAAATTTACATCAAATGTTAAATTCAACTACAGAAGGTTAAGTAGGATTCCTTTCAAATAACCTCTTTGAAATAAAAATAGGATAAAAGGTATAATTTGAAAAACATTTACAAGTCTCCTCTCTTCCCAAAAACCTTTAAGCCCAGGGCCGGAAATTTAGCTCAGTGGTTCTGGTGCCTGCCTTGCAAGCACAAGGTCCTGAGTTTGATGCCCCATAACCACATACAATGCTGGGTGGGGTGACTCACGCCCACCAGCAATCAATACCACATACCACAGTGGCTCATGCTTGTAATCCCAGCACTTGGGAGGCAGAGGCAGGAGGATTGCTGAGTTCTAGGCTTGCCTGGGCTACATAGTGAGTTCAGGGTTAGCCTGAGCTACATAGTGAGACCCTGTCTCAAAAACAAAAAACAAACAACAAAAAAAATACTTTAAGCCCATATGAAAGTGAAAATTTTAGACTTTTCAGAAAATATTTTGTGGTGTGTGAAGAGACAATTCATACTCCTTTTAAAAGGAATTCATTAACGAGGCTGTGCTGCAAGATCTTAACTATTTTCCTTCTGAGTGTCAATTTCACAGCAAGCCATAAACCTCACTCCTTGCTATGGAATTTCCTGATGTGACTTTTGACTCCTGATTTTCCACGTGATCAGCCCTCGGAACACACATAAAGGTTTGGAGTTGGAAGAGATCTAAAAGGTCATCTAGATAAAATTTCTCATATAAAAGATAAGAAAACAGAAGCTCTGAGTTTAAATGGGGTGACCAAGGGCACAGGACTCATTTGAGGCAGAACTGGGTTTGGGACCCCAGTTTCTTGGTTTTAAGGCCAGTGCCCTCGTACTCATAGTCTAAATTTTTCATTTGTCTCACTGCTGGTCCATACATGAATCTTAAATCAACTGCACTTTGTGATTATGGTCCTCTTGTTGGCTCCTGTAATGGTAGAAATATGAGTAAGAATTTTAATTCATAGCTTTGGAAAGGACTGTGAAAGTCTTTAAACTTGCCGACTTTGCTAAGGACACGAATTGATCAGGAGGAGAAAGTTGATGCAGTCAGGTTAATGGTGACATTCAACCATAAAGTGAACTCTCTGGGACAGGAAAGTGACATTCAGATTCTAAAGTTAATTTTAAATGATCCAAAGATACTAGATGGAGACATGTAACTAGAAAAAATGCTAAGGGACACATTATCTCCTTTTCTTCAAAAGTGACTCCCAGTAGTCTAGAAACCATTAAACTAACAATATATAATTGTAACACATTTATACTTAGCTTTTTCTTTGACTTAGTGGATCAATTCCAGACATGGTCTCATTTTGATGGTCACACTAAAAGTTTGTTTGTTTGTTTGTTTGTTTTGTAGAAATCATAAGGAATCCAAAGACTTGGAAAAACAGAAGTCATGCAGCGTTAACACAGCTTGTGTTCTCCCTAACTTTGGAGTCTATTACTCCTTTCCTGAAATTTCTAAATCCTACCAACCTGCCATCCCCCACCTCTGAAGTGTCATGTCTGCTTTGTCTTTTTAAACCTTCTCCAAATGTCTCTCTCCCCCAGCAGCCTCTTCCCCTTCCTTCCATTTCTGCCTTTTTTCTTTCTTCCCTGCTGTATCTTCTCCCTTTTTAGCACCCTTCACTCAGACTCCATCTCTCCTTTCCTCTTTCTCTGTCCTAGGTGCTGTCTGTTCCCTCCTGAAGCCAGTGCTCTCTGCAACTTTTTCTCTCTACAGAAAACTCATCTGTGCACTTCTGGATTTTCTCATAAAGTGCATAATTCTGGGTTATATTATAGAGAATACAATTTTTTATCTTGTAACCTAAAAAATAAGATCAAGTTAGAAATTGATTGTTTGGAATAAAAGCACAACTGGGTCAGGAATGTAGCTCAGTGGCTCCTCACCTGCCTGGCAAGCACAGGTCCTGTGTTTGATCCCTGGTAACAAGAAATAGTAGAACTATAAGATACTTTGATAGAAATGAAATTGACTATGTTCCGGCTTACTATATGTTGCTCCACTGCAGATGAGGCAGTCAAATTACTGAGCTTGTACAAAGGGGAACCTGTGGTATATACCAGGTTCCAAAAGCACCCAGAAGGCACGCACATACCTTGGTCTTGCCGAGATGGTAGGTCTCTGAGCCCCTTGGCCCAGGTCCCTTAGGTACATTGATGGCCTAGTCTGGACTGACCCTCATGGTCTCCCGGACTCACAGGGGGCTCCGGAGGTGGCTGAGTCATGAAGTCGCTGTTCTCATCAGTGGATCAGCCACAGCAGAGCTCCTGGTGAGCAGTGGGACACTGGGCCAGGCCTTCAAGGGCCTATGTCTCACTCAGGCTTTGTGTCTGTTCCTCTGCTTTCTGGCTACCATAGGTCAAGCAGTTACCATCTGCCATACTCTTTTTTCTGGCCATTTCTCCCTTGCAGCTGAACAGTTGTGGTCTGAGTACTCCAAAAGCAGCCCATGCTTGCAGGGAGAAGCCTCATCCATGAGCATGAAAGTGCCACTGGGCTGTGCCATTGCTGTCTCCATGGGTTCCTGCTGACCCCTCGCCCTTCCTCACTGAAGGAAGCCAGGCAACTGGCTCTCCCCAAACTTTGTCAAACACAGAAGAAATAACTGACAGGAAGAGAATGGTCAGGACAGCTTGAGCTTGTCTTGGGAGGTGGAAGAACATGAGAGTCACAGTAGGATGGACTGAGTGCAGAATAAGGCAGCCTGGGCATGGACAGTACCCCGCACTCCCTGGGCTGTGGCACCCTCATTCACGTAATGTGAACACAGTTACAGGAGACGACGCTATTCGGTTGCCTGGAAGCAGAATGAGAGAGCAATTTCCTCCTAATATCCTACACCCTTTTGCAAGGAGTCTGCATTCCTGGGACTGAAGTGTAGTCTGAAGACATACAGGTGGGATTCAGTTTTGTCTGTGCTGATTCTGAGTGGACTCAGCAGTTTTGCTGCCATATATCTACAGTTTAAAGCAACATAACTGTTTCTACAGTTTTTCTCCTGGAGAGGTATTGTTATTATGTGTTCCTCTCTCATCGTGCTTTTGGAAGAGCTTAAAGATGGCAATACTTCTTCTTTAAAGGTTTGGTGGGATTCAGTAGTTTTTGTTGTTACTGTGAGTTTTTTTTGGCTAATGACTGGTTAAACTCCTTTACTAAATCAAATTTTCCACTTTGTGATTCACAGCAAACAGGCTGTGCGTCTCCAGGCTTGGGTCTGTTCACCCACATGTTGCTACTTGTTGGTGACATTTATAGTAACCTTATAGTCTCTGGTGAAATCAGTACTAAGGTACCTACTGTCAGCGATATGGAGTTTTGGGGCCTTTAAGTCAAGGTCCACTTCTTGGTTTTACTTTTTTCCAGCATTATTTTTCTATCTTCTACTTTATTTCTGTCCTGGCCTTTATTTTCCTTCTGCTACCTGTAGTTTTACCTCACCCTTTTTGTGTTTTCATAAGTTATAAAGTTAATTACATTGTATTTTTGAGTTCTTTCATCCTTATTTATTGATAGCAGTTTTGCCCTTGGTTCTGCTTTTGCTGCACCCACACATTTTGGTGTGCTATGAGGTCATTTTCATTTGTCTCAAAATATTCTTTATTTTCTTTTGATTTATTCTTTGACTATTAGTTGACTAAGAATGTGTTAACTTCCACATATCTGGGAGTATCTGGGAGTTTTCCAGTGTTCTTTCCACAACTGAGTTCTACTTTCAATCTATTTTGATCACAAAAAATTCCTTACTTGATTTCAAATTGAAAACTTATTCAGATTCTTTTTATGACCTGAAATATGGTCTAACCTAGAGAATATGGTGGGCATTCTTCAGAAAACTGTGCATCTGCTGTTGCTGGGTGGAATGTTCAGTATGTCCACTTCACCGTGTTCAGGTTTTCTGATTCCTGCCTGGCCACTCTATTAAATGTGATCCAGATGTCTCTTACTATTATTATGAAGCTAATTCTTTTTTTATCCTGTTAATATTTGTTTCATGCTCCTGTACAGTTTTAGGTGTGCATGTGTACATGCATGTGTGTTTGTATGTAGGGCATGAATTATGCCATCAAACATAGGAAGCAGGCTTAGAAAATTAACTGGCACCTGTCAAGGCTCTGTGGGTCTCCCCTGCGTGTCCCGCGAGCGTCTGCTGCAGACAGCATCCTGACCCAGAGCCTCAGCTCTTCCTCCTCAGACCCTTCAGAGTGGTCAGGAGCGCTTCCTCCGCCATCCCAAGGAACACAAGGCCAGGCTGCCTCGGCGAGACTGGCCAGCAGGTGGCCTTTCTGAGGGCCCCACGGGCTTGATCAGTGGCTTCTCAGAAATGTGCCAGTCTCCAGCCATTTGGTATCATTCTTCCCTTCTGTTCCTCCTTTCAGCAGCATCAGGCCCGCGTCACAGCGTGAAGCTGCCCCCCTGCACTCGCTGGTCTCGCTTCTCCTTGGCAGGTATCTCAGAGTCTCCTCGGACCTGAGCCAGTGGCCCCTGAAACAGTACTTCTCCCCTCGCTTGCTAGGGCTGTGACAGGAGCATGGTACTGGGGAATGAGGTTCATAAGGATAAGGACTGGACAAGGGGTGTCAGTTTCCTGAAAATATGCCAATTATCACGCTTAATTAACTTATTAGTTATGACTGATGTCAGGCTAAAGAAGCTTCTCATTTATTAGCTGTTTTATACATTAAAAAACTTTTATCTTTAGAATATTCTTGCATTAAAGAATTAGAATTAGAAAAGTCCTAAAACTGGAAATATGTCAATTGTATTTTTCTCAGAATTAATAAGAAATAGAATGGGTAGTCAATTTATTATACTGGTAATCAAATATCGTCATATACTCCCTACATGAATTACCACTTTCAAAAGCATTAGAACACAAGAAATACAGTGAACATAATTTGATTCACTGTCTATGCTTCAGAAGATACTTTCATAGACTATATTGCCTCAGTTAAAAGTTACACGCATACATTAAAATTGAATGAAACTTTGCTAAAGCATTAGAAGCAGTACCCCTAAAATGGACTGATTCTGTGGGAGCCCCAGCCTGTAGGAGGTAATCAGGGCTGAGCAAGGGTATGAGGGGGCCCTCGGAGGGGAGCTGGCACTCCCCAGGCCATCCACACTCCCACAGCAGCTCTCTCTGCTGTGGGACCTGCAGCCTGGGGGGTGCATGCTTCTGCCAGGGCACCGAGTGGCGTCTCAGTTCTGTTGTGACTCATACTGTTGCTAATTAGACTTTGGGTTAGTGATACTATTCCCTATAATTAGCAAAACTTATATATTTCAATTTTAAAATTTGAGACACACATTAAATGTAATTAAAACTCAAGTTTAAAAGAATTTCCAGTTTCAATGAATGCTTTTTAACTATATTTGCACTAAATATATGGTATAAGTAGAAATACCTAAGTAGCCATCATGTATCAGTTAATGTTTCTGAAAATATCACACATATTTTATTTTACAACTCAAATTTTTAGACAAAATATTTCTGTAAGAGTAATTTGATCTCTCAAGGTCTGATCTTCTGACTAAAAGAAATGAATAAACAGGGGCCGGAGGGTTAGCTCAGTGGTTCCAGCGCCTGCCTCGCAAGCGCAAGGTCCTGAGTTCGATCCCTGTAACCACATACAATGCTGGGCGTGGAGACTCACGCCCACCAGCCATCAACACCACATACCACAGTGCCAGGCGTGGTGGCTCAGGCCTGTAATCCCAGCACTCGGGAGGCAGAGACAAGAGGATTGCTGAGTTCGCAGCGGCTTGCCTGGGCTCCATAGTGAGCTCAGGGCCAGCCTGAACTACAAAGCGAGACCCTGTCTCAAAAAAAAAAAAAGAAAAAGGAAATGAATAAACAATAACAACAAACCCCACTATTAGTAGGTTTGAAGCTTAACCGCATCATTTAATATAATATATAATATATAGTTGAGCAGCCTCTCTCTGTCTCTGTCTCTCCTTACTCCTTCTCCTAAGATGCCACGCGCTGTGCTGGGGAAGGAGCATGGCGTGCCGGCCTCATGCTGTAGGCTCCTCAGGGTCTTCTGTGTCCCGGGATTATCTAAGCAATGGCTGTGCTCGGGTGAAGACATGATCACAAGCTTCAAAAGCAAAAGAAGCGAGCCATCCTTCCCTCCCCTGAAGTGTTTGGTACAAGTTTCTCTAAGCATGACAGACAAGAAACAACTTGGTAATGAGTGGGGGGGTTCTTTGTTGAAAGTGCACCCCAGTATTAAAGTTATTCTGAAAAGCCCCACAGTTACACAGTTAATTCTGCATAATCCAGAGTGGAGAGTCATGACTGTATGCATGATAAACAGATTATTGATAGTTTTTAAGTAACACATGGTATCATCCAAAAACCGATTATTTTAAAGGTTTCCAAGCTTATATTTAAAATGTTGTACCTCTTATATTACTTAATGTCATTCATATGAATGAACAATGACTAAACTTAATGCTTCTATTTAAGCATTATCCAAATCACCATATTTTATAATAGAAACAGTACTTACCCCATGTAGCTAAAAAAAGAATGGTTTAAAGGATTTCATAAGCCTCACATTTATAAAGATTTTGAAGGTGCACAGTTAGAAGCAGAATCTAAATGCTTAGGAAAATCCTCATTTTAAAGAATGGCCATTCTGAACCAGAAGTCTGAGATCCTCCTTTTTCTTTTCCTGTAACAGTAGCCTCTTTAATGAGCTCAAATGTTTCGCTGTTTTTGACAAAATACACTTCAAAATACACTTAATAACAGTCTCAAAATATGCAATTTCCTGAATTAAACTGTAGATTACAAGCATTGAATAGTGCAGGAAATGAACACACAGCCGTGGTCAGGCCAAGGTCTAACTAAGACTTTGGTAGCCCCACTGCCACAGTGAGCAGCAGACAGGACAACGCCCGTGCTTGACTTCTGCTCCCTGGAGAGCTGATCACCTGCCGAGTGAAAGCCTACATGCACGTGCACCTCGAGAAGGTGGCATAATCCAAGAGCTTGGTTTTACTTAGTTTTACTTGATTTTTCTTAGAAACGCGGTGTATGTACTCTAAATGAACTCCATAATTCCTTGTCACTTTAACTTGCTCTCAAAAGTGCTAAAGCAATCTTCAGGTTAGAAAAGAGAAGGCTAAACAACCTGTAATTCTGCTCACACTGGATCTCAATAGGCCTCACTGGAATTAATTACTGAAAATTTGTACATGTAGTTGAGAGTTAATTTTATGCAATTCAGCACCATCTGCACATGCATTTTTTCTTCAAAACTGTTATAATTTGATATAAAATTGAAATTGTTAAGAACTTTTTAAAAGCTAAGATTCATATCCTTGTTTATGCTACTAATTAGACCAAGAAATTATTTGCTATACAATACTCTTTTATAAGATATATTTCTTTCTTTCTTTAAGATATATTTCAAGAAAAACAAGCCCCACAGATTCCAAAGTTGACCTCCACTTCAGAGGTTGTCTGACTTAGATCTCCAGACCCCAGTCCTGAAGCAGTAACACCACCCGGTCCCAAGACTCCATAGACTCGTGAGTTTTATCCAGCTTGCCAAGCCCGTGTCACTCCCATCCCCATGTGACCGCTCCCAGCTTCTGCTCCTGTAGTGCAAGTCTGCAGGAACAAACTCCCCATCTGCACACACACACCAGAGATCATACTGCAGAGCCCAGTAAAAAACTAATCAAAGGCGAGTTGGAAGAGAAAGGGTGTGTTACCCTCCTCGGTGGGCTCCCTGCCTAGTCCTCATTAGTTTTGCTGTCTCTCCCTTTGTGGGCCTGTCCTAATTTATTTTAGGCCTTGGGCACTGAGTTGGTGCTTTGGCTTTCCATGACAGGTTTATATGTGCAGGTAAACCCTGCTAGAGCACAGCCGCTATGCCCAGAATAGAATTTATCAGAGTGTGACCAGCAGATTCCCTGACTTATAGTCCCCAAGGCAGAAAGCAGGTGCAGGAGCTGGGCCACGGCTTGCCCTGGGTCTCCAGCACCTCCTGGAGGAGCAGGTCCATCGAGAGAGATGGAAACATCCCCCCACAAACCACCACACGCTATGTGCTGTGCAACACCCATGGAGAAAATTTGGACGTTGCTGGGCATGTGCCACCCACATCCTGTCTCCCATTTTGGAGTAATGAGCCCCATGTAAATCTATTTAAAGAATGGGGTCAAACTGCAAGGCCCCATCACAGTGTTTTCCTTAAATTAACAGATTCTTCTCCCTGATAAAACCAGAGACATTTGCAGACAGAAGCAGAAATTCACAACCACAAAAGATGCAGCCTGAGAATTCACTGTTAATGTGAACAAGGTATTATGTGGTCTTAATTTTTTTTTTTTTTGAGACAGGGTCTCGCTTTGCAGTTCAGGCTGGCTCTGAGCTCACAATGTAGCCCAGGCAAGCCTCGAACTCAGCAATCCTCCTGTCTCTGCCTCCCGAGTGCTGGGATTACAGGCGTGAGCCACCACGCCCAGCTATGTGGTCTTAATTTTTTAACTTGTGCTTTACACATGTACTTTTTGTCTGTTAAGATGCACCTACATTTATGTGCTATCAAATAAGCTGCCAGGGAATAACGACTGTTACTTCTCTAAATATTATTTCTTTATACTTTATCATAAAAATTATATAAGCAATTTATTTCATGGCAGGGAGTGAATGCCATGGGAAGAAATAGTAAGTGATTGGTTCTTGAAAAAAAAAGCCTTTGTAACAGAAACTGTTTATAACCTCCTTTCTATTTATAGGGCTCCTGCCTCTGTGACCCTTTCCCAATATTTTAATTAAATAAATATTACTCCTAAAAGTACAAAAGTGATAGTAGAACAAATTCTGGAGCTGTGTCTATAATTAGTCCCACAGGCAAATTAAGTCATAGAAATCCTAATGTCATTCTTAGTAAAAGAAAATCGTGCTGCTTCTGACATTTATTTAACTGACATTTATGGGGAGGAAATTTCACCTAGAAACCTTCAGAATGTGGAAACATGATAAGTCATCTATTTCTCTTTCTAGTGCAGGTAATTTGATCTTTATCTCATAGCTGCACACTTCAGAATGGAGTCTTTGTACTATCTAAACTAAGAGATAAGGGTGAAAGAGACAAAGTCAGGCTCCAGAGGCCGATTCCCAGTGAGCCCAAGATGCGATCATCCAAACCTAAATGGCATTACTGAACCACTCACTCACAATTCAGCACCGGTCTTGGCATCAAGAGACAAAAGCTCATGACATATTTAGTCCTTTAAAAAAGAGCCTATATTGTTCCTGAGAAACACTTCACAGCTTTGTTTTCAGACAGTGCAGCAGTGACCCATGGATCTGAAAGGTGACGATGCTGTGCCATTGGCAGCAGGTTTCCATTAGGCTCTGTCACATTGCCTTTTTCAAACCCAAATGAGGCTACATTGTGAGACACACACTTCACGTCTACACTGTTCATAGCATTCCTAGGCCAGGGAAACTGCTTGCAGTGTGATCTTAATAAGACGCACTGAGGGGCTGGAGATTTAGCTCAGTGGTTCTGGCGCCTGCTTCGCAAGCACAAGGTCCTGAGTTTGATCTCTGGTAACCACATACAACAATGCTGGGCATGATGACCCACGCCTACCAGCAATTAGCACCATATACCACAGTGCCAGGTGTGGTGACTCACGCCTGTAATTCCAGCACTCGGGAGGTAGAGACAGGAGGATTGCTGAGTTTGAGGCTTGCCTGGGCTACATAGTGAGTTCAGAGCCAGCCTGAAATACAAAGCAAGACACTGTCTCAAAAAAAAAAAAAAAAAAAAAAAAAGATGCACTGAGAAGCCAGGATAAAGCACTCTCTGCCAGGAAAGGGCTGGAAGACAGAGAGGCAGGAGAGCTGTGGAGAAAAGGAGACAGAGCCGGAAGCCAAGAGCAGAGAAGAAGGTGCCAAAGACCATCAGGGCAAAGGTGCAGTAGTGTAGACGCTGCAGAGGAGAGTGAGACAGAGGGCTGGAAAGAGGCGAACCCACTGAGACCTCCTGGCCCTCCAAGGTCTCTGTCCAAGGTGGGCTGTTTCTTCCCCACACAAATGGCTGCATAAAGTGGAAGCTCAGGAGAGGGGAAGCCATTGCTGGGTCATGGCCAGAACTGCTGACCTTTCCCAAAGCAGTGGTGTTGCAAGGGTGCTCTTTATTAGAATTATCTTTTGAGTAAGGTAACAGTCATCCAGCACAGAGCTGAGATACCAGGGAAACAATCCATGATCACTGCTACTCTTATTTTTGATAGAAGAATGTGTAAAAATGGATAAAACAGTGTTTGGGTTCTCACTAGTCTGAAGTACTGGAAATTGGGACCCCAGGCCAGTCCCACATCAGCTGATCCAAATAACAAGCTCTCCAGCCCATTACTGTGCACATTAAAATCCAAGGTGAACTACTTCAACTCATCTCTTTGCATTTGGAATCACTGCTTCATAAACAAAATCATTAATTTTAGTACAGTAAAGAGAAAAAAGTTTCCCTTGATCCCTGTTCAAAACATCTGCTAAGCACAATACCACAGCACCTCCTAGGCTGAATGTGAGATGCTCAACAAATACAATCCACACATTCCCCTCAAAGTACCACTTGTCCCTGTCCCTGTCCTCCACCAACACTCACTCACCGAAGGACTGATTCTAAAGCATTGTGTCCTCTACAACTCATCCTCCTCCCCATTACCACTGTGGGTTACATGTGGTATTCAGAGAAATTTTTTATGGTGCTGTCGGAAGACAGAGCACCCATCTGGTTAAGTTGTCTTACACAAAGTTTTCACTGTGTGTAGTTATATGTCAGGTACAGAGAAAGCCACACATAAATAAGGGGCAAGAAAGTGTGATTATATAATAGAAGTTATGAAAATACACCTTGAATAAAAATAGAATTAAAAATACTGTGATTTGCACCTGCATGTTCAGACATGCAAATCACAGCAAGTTCATGTCTGCTGAAAAATCACGCCTAAAGCTAACTCATTCATCTATTAGGGCCGATAAGTGAAGCACTTTGATTAACAAATAAAAATATTTTTACTTAGGCCGGAGATTTAGCTCAGTGGTTCCGGAGCCTGCCTCACAAACGCAAGGCCCTGAGTTTGATCCCAGTGACCACATACAATGCTGGGCGTGGTGACTCATGCCCACCAGCAATCAATACCACATACCACAGTGCCTAGTGTGGTGGCTCATGCCTGTTATCCCAGCACTCGGGAGGCAGAGGCAGGAGGATTGCTGAGTTCGAGGCTTGTCTGGGCTACATAGTGAGCTCAGGGCCAGCCTGAACTGCAAAGCGAGACCCTATCTCAAAAAAAAAAAATTTACTTGATGAATTACAATTTATTTAGATGTTTTCCAGATGTAAAATTAATGAAAAATCTTGTTTCATGGTGTATTGTTTTATAAAAACTACAGAATCTTCCTTAAAAGTAAGGTAGCTACAGATGACCACTGAATGAAGTAAATTCACTCATATTTTGCTCTTTTCAGTAGCAGGCCATATTAGCGTCTCCTTACTGTCATTATTTCTAATTCCAACACTGTCAATCTAGGTGATGACATAAACAAAATACTAGTAATAATTAGCTTGAAATAATCATGCAAAAGTCAGAGGAACTAAATAAGTATTAGAAAATTAGGAGTTTTAAATATTAATCTTGCAGAAAGATGATTGCAGCCTAGTGGATTAATTACTAACATACAGCACTGACTCACTGAGCATGGCCACCAAAGGGTGCCCATGAAATCCTAGTTATATCATGAGTATATTTATATAATGCTTCTTTACAAGTTTCAATGTATGCTAAACCTAAGACGAAAAACATGTGTTTCAGTTGGTTGGAGAATTGTTATTTTAAGAAAGGAATCCCAAGAAACTGCCATTCCGAACTCTGGACTCTCCTTTCCTGAAAAATCTATTGTAATATTGTTTTAGTCTGAGCTTCTCAGAGATAAGTGATGATCTTATTGAAGATTTAGAAAGCCACAAAATTCTTTAGAGAATTACTTTGTACTCCAGAGAATTCTTGCAGTGCTCACACATCCTGTAGGTGCTCAATATACATTTGTTGGAAGTTAGTATTATTGACTAGTTCCTAATAAGACTGAACACCACTAAATAACAATTTAGAACTTAACAAGGACAACTCCATTTTCTTAGTCAGGTAGTTGAAACATTATTGATTTTTTAGTTCCCTTAAAAAGATACATTGTTAAGAATATTCTTTATATATAAACACCATTAAATGGAAAATATTATATAGAGAATCACTCCCAGCAATTTATGAATAGATAATATACAGGGTTTTCATCCTGTATCTGTTTAAGGGTTAATTAATATTTATATTGAACCCTGTGAAAGTATTGATTAGATGAGTGATTGAAAAAGTAACAGTCCAGGTGCATTAGAAATTTCCACACACACAAATTCCTAAACACTATCATAAGGTAAATGAGATGGCTCTTCTTACACATCAGTTTACAAGTTGTTGCAAGGGACAAAAGCTAACGTGAAATTACCACTGTCATTATTTCAAGAAAATAATGACAGACTAAACATGAGGTGAGTAGGACAAACTGCAAAGTGAGTATACAGAACTGGAAGCATTTGAGAACTTAGTAGGCACTAAAAGTGGCGTTTTGACAATAGCAGGAAAACATATCCAACAGGTGATGTGGTCTATCTACCTGTATAAAAAAACACACATTTATCAAATATATTACTAACATACAAAAGGAGTAGTGTATAAAAACAAGTATAAATCACTACAATTAATTAAATATTAATCCAACTAAAAATAATTCATAGTTGCAGACATTTTCCTAAGAAAGGTCTGAAGAACAAAAGCTGTCAAATATTTTTGCAAATTTGATTCTCAAAAGTGTATAACTAAATCATGATAAAAATAGAACAAGAACAAATATTTCAAAGCAATATATTATGGGAAAATACTTGTGATACATTTTTAAATAATTTATTATGCCAAATACATAAAATATTTTGACTTATAAATAGCAAAATAAAAAAGTGCAATAGAGAAAGAATGAGGAAGACAATAATAAGGAAGACAATAATGTCAAGAGCAAAATTAAAATAGCATATGAATTTCAAATTAAATCTGTCATATTAAGAAAAGTTTCGAAAGGTGTACTGTTGTTGCAAATTTATCTTGGAGTATCCTTTTTGAAAGATATCTTTTTTTTTTTCCTTTTTTGAGATAGGGTCTCGCTTTGTAGTTCAGGCTGGCTCTGAGCTCACTATGTAGTCCAGGCAAGCCTTGAACTCAGCAATCCTCCTGCCTCTGCCTCCTGAGTGCTGGGATTACAGGCGTGAGCCACCATGCCCGGCACTGTGGTATGTGGCATTGATTGCTGGTGGGCATGAGTCTCCACGCCCAGCATTGTATGTGGTTACTGGGGATCAAACTCAGGACCTTGCGCTTGTGAGGCAGGTGCCGGAACCACTGAGCTAACCCTCCAGCCCTTGAAAGATATCTTAATAATATTTGTAATATTTTTGAAATGTGGTGCTTAATAAATATATTTTTAAGATCCAGGATACAAAATAGAAAGCAAAATCCAGGATATGTGTACAAGAATATTTGCACTTTTCATATTGCATTATTTTTAAAATATGAAAATATTGAAAAGAACAGAATATATATAGTATAGGGGAATAACTGTGTAAACTTATGTAAACAAAATAACAAAATGAAGATATTATGCTGCCACCATAAATAATAAACTAATGATTCACAAAGAAATCCATGAAAGAACTGGTAATTGAATATGTGGGTTGATATATAAAATAAATGCTTCTTTCAAGTGAATGAATACATATCAAACAGTTCAATTCATATATATATATTTATACATCTGTAAGCATCAAAATTTTGGAAATTGTTATTATCTAATTCCCTCTGGGGAAAAAAAACTGGGAAGAAAGGATGGATGAGCAAGATCGACTTTGTTTTACCAAATTGCTTTTTTTTTTTTTTGCTAATTTTCACATCTGGAAATGATTCTCTAGCAAATTATTTGAAAATAATAACCTACACTGAACAAAGCCCCCTCACCTCCCACTGGGGATCGAACTCAGGACCTTGCACTTGCCAGGCAGGTGTGGCACTCCTGAGCCATATCCCCACCCCTCATTGAGTGAATTTGTGTCTTCTTACAGTGAACAGAAATGTGTCCTTTTCAAGAAAATTCACTGATTTGACATGGCAAGAATATCAAATGCAAAAGTTCCTGTAATATTTTTTTAAATCTTGAGCAAAAGCATGTAGAAGCTGACAAACTTTGTTTTTGATGCTGTTTTTGTTTGTTCCATACTGATTGGACCGTGGGCCTTATACATGCTAGAAATCTTTACCACTGAGGTCTGTTGTGCCGGGGTTTTGGGAACCAATCTCCTACAAACTTACACGAGCATCTTTCCCTGGTGGTGTATCCAGATAGCACTGTAACTGAAAGTGTGAGCAAAACATAAAATAAATTTCTTGAAAGAGTAGTCTCATAAAAATTACTGGGCACTTATCTAATTTTATGCATGAGAATTTATGTCCCTATCTGCTAATGATAATAATAATGATGATGAAATGATTATTAATAATAACAAGTCAATATAAACAAGATTATGGTTTATGTTTTCACCAATTAATTTATGTTTCTTTTTCTGTCTCTGGGTCACCTCGTGTTATGATATGCATTTCTTGACATATTTCTTAAATATAATTGAATAGTGATCATAGCAAATGAAAGAAGAAGCCTTTCTAACTATTTACCATGTTGGAATTATTTTCAGTGTCACTGTAATCAGAATCACCCGAAAGAATCGTGAAGACGCAGCTGTTAAGTCTGCAACCCCAGAGTTTCTGACTCAGCAGGTAAGGAGAGGATTCTGACGCTGCAAAGACCACTGTCAGGCCCCGCGGTCTCACAGTGCTGCACACAGGAAAGCAAAACCCTGCCTCTCAGGCCCCTCACAGCTGCTGGCGATCTGGATGTGAACCTGGTTGCACCTGAGCTGAACGGCTGGCTGCAGCCAATGAGAGGCCCGACTTCCACTTCCGGTTCTGGGAGCACAGCTTCCTCCATGAGAGCCACCTAGAGCCCTCCAAAGGCACCAATGTGGTGATCCCTGCACCTTCTAGCCCACCCAATTACCTCATAATTACCTACTTGTCTTTGTATTTAAATGCTGAAGTGGTTTTTGTTTTCCGTAGTGTGTGTGTGTGTGTGTGTGTGTGTGTGTGTGTGTGTGTGTGTGTGTGTGGTACCTGGGTCCTTGTGCTTGCCAGGTAGGCGTGGCACCACTTGATCTAAATCTCTGGCTCTATAGTGAACCTTGACCTAGCAGAAAATGTGATAAAGAAAATGTTGGAAGTCAAATTTCATTTTTGAGCCATTCCTGTGAAACCATGAACAAATTCCACCTAGTTTCAATAAATACATTTGTCTGAGACTAGAAATAGTTTGCAATGCAATCTAATAGAAACGTGGAGACATTTAAAACAAGAGAAATTTCCCTGAAACTCTAGTTTGGCAACTTGTTTCTTACATTGGAATCGGCACTAATCCTTAAATGTTCGTATGTTAAAGCTGAAAAGGACCGTGGAGGCTATATAGTTCACCCACCCATCTTCCTACTAAGTTTGCACTTGCATGGCAGACATAACTGAAAGTCAGTAAACTTAAATAAGAGACCACACTCGAATCCACATTTTAAAATATAATTTATAATAAGAGGATAAAAGGTGTGGCCAGATTTATCAAGGAAATAATTTTTCACTTATGTACCACGTTTCTTGGAAGAAAGCTATTGTATGATTAATCATAGTGATATAAATTTATCTTGCACTGTGTTATACATATTTATGAAGAAAAAACACAGCTATCCTAGATCTTTGGAAACCACTTGGGTAAGAAAAAAGTTAAAAACAGGAAATGTGAAATTGTCTGAGCCCATTGAATCAGAGCAGTTAGTGTCTGTAAGATACCCGTGGGCGCAGAAATTATGTTCTCAGGAGAGAAAGCATATCCTCCAAATCAGGGCTTTGTTCTCCAGCAAACAGTAAAGCTAGTAATCAAAATGCAATAAAGGCACCCGGTGAAGATTCCCACCCATAAACCTGCTTCCTCAGTGAAGTTTGATTGCTGGCAGCTTCTCTTCTTAGGTTTGGCTTTCTACTGAAGCCCATTTTCTGCAGCATTTTGTAAGGTTGCTAATGATTCATGGGTGGTAGATACAGGAGTGTGGAGGGATCAAACAGAAATAGTGTTTTCCTTCTTCTTTTCTTTTTAAAGTGTAGGACATAGATTTTTGAAATTCTTGTTTCATTACTTTTACTCAGAAAATAAGAATGTATTTCCCTTACATTTTGTCTGGTTATTTTAAGTCAATATGTTTAAGACAACACCTTTCTTTGGTTATCTTAAATTGATGTTTTTAATACAGAGTATTATACAAATATGGATTACTATTTTTAAAACTAGAGAAGGAAGTTTGCCTTCATATTTTCTTGTTTTACTTTCATCTTTATCTTCACCCTCCCTTCCTAGGGTCACTGGCAGGGTTGCTAATAAACAATTCATACTAAAGTATGAATGAGTAATGGTTCGGTGTACTTTCTCTTTATATCACTTATTCACCAAATGAGTTACAGTACCGGCCTTTTCAGTTCATTCCCAGCAGCCCGGAATAAGGGTTGACCATTTCAATGGAGATAAATGTTCAATGCTGACTCCCAAATCTTAACAGTTCAATTTTAGGCCATTCCACAAATGAAAAAGTCAAACTAAAGCCCACTTCCCTCCACTCAGTTTGGAGCCCCCTTCCCACGTCAGAGCGGGCGGGCAGAGGCCAGACGCAGTCCACCTCTGGGGCTCGGCCCCTGTGCCCTGCTGTCCTCACCTGGCCACGTTCGCACAGAGGTCTCCTCCTCTTCCTCTTCCGGCCCAGTGAGCTTCTCCCTCCACTTCCCCCTTCTCGGCCTGTTCTCCAGAGACAGCAAAGCCCTACTTTATCCTGCGCAGCACTGCCATGTGTGGCTGCCTCCTCAGCCCTCTCAGCTGCTCCCAAGCCCCATTTTCACACACAAATGTTTCTTCAGACACTTTGCCGAACAGAAGCAACTTGAAAAAAAAAAAGTGCCCTGACCCTAAAAGCTGGAGAAGCGAACGTACTATTAGTTTTACAATGCAACTGGATTTTCTTTTCATTACATTTATGAGAATCTGTTTCAAAATATAGGTAGAGATACATCTGTGAATTTAAGTGGGAGCGATTAAATTTGATTCAGATTTCATATGAGATGTGAGTCAAATCAGAGTTAATTAAATTTATTCATAAAATTACATTTTTGTAGGTTTCTTGGTTCATTGCAATGGTAGATTCATCTTGATAGCAAAAAACATTACTAACAATTTTTGTTTGAAAAGTGTACCCATACATATATTTTTTTATTAATGAAACAATTTTTTACTGTACCTAAGGTAGATTCCACAGGTCAACCTGAAAGAAAACTAAATGTATAATTTTAACTATTAATTTATGACTAAGCATCATGGCTGATCTGCCAAGTTGTATTTGAGGCCAGGACAAAGGTCAGCGTCTGTGAACACTTGCAGATGTGTGTTCTTCCTCACACACTTCATTGATCATCCTGATGATACCTGT
Source organism: Thryonomys swinderianus (assembly GCA_004025085.1). Lineage (NCBI taxonomy): Eukaryota > Metazoa > Chordata > Mammalia > Rodentia > Thryonomyidae > Thryonomys > Thryonomys swinderianus. Next base: position 26,832 of record PVIC010013211.1, read on the forward strand.
TACTTGTGCCCCATAAGAAGTAAGAAGAAAAAACACAGAAAATTATGTCAAGAAAATCCAGAAGAATGAATGATACAGAAACTTCATGGCATGGAGTTTAGATCCTAAAATTATTTAGGAGATGTGAATAACCTTAATTATTCCTCCCTTCATTGATGATTACTTATCAATGCAAATAGCAAAAAATATTTTAATTAATGTGCATATTAAAGGGAGGAAGAAACTATGCTTTTATGACTGACGTTCTCTTGGAGAGTAATCACCTCATTAATCTTACAATGTCAACTCCACCTCACTCTGAAGGTCAAATGAACAGCTTTATATACCTCTGAGGAGCAAAAAGTTTTATACAAAGCATTGAAAATGCAATTAGATCATTTGCTAAACATGCTAAAAGTAAGCCTAAAAAGAACTGAGACATAAATAAAATATAGAACTACTTACTATTTTTACAGTATTTGCCCAGAAAAAGAGTAGTGATGCAGATCCACATTATATACATTCCTTAAATAAGACATGGTCAAAACAGGAAATGTCTCTTCCATTTAAGACCTTGAAAATACAGTGGCACGATGCCTAGTGAGAGAGTTTAGCAGAGAAAATATAACCATGGCTTACATAATAATACATAATAAAAATATATTACATAATAATACATAATAAAAATATGTATTATTCTGCTTTTAGGGTGCCTCTTCAAGAGGTGTCAAGATTCCCAGCCCACGTGAGATGACCGCACCAGTACTGATTCCTAAAATTTGGGGAAGTCATTATCCTTCCTACTGATGTTAACTCTTGGGAAACACATTAAGCATGAGCAAGAAATTTTTCACTCTCACTGGACCCCTTTTTTAGAGATGTTGATGAAGGTAACAACCCATAGGTTTAATTAAATGCTGGGATGTTGATTAAATCCTCCAGCTTCTCAAAGGTCTGGAAAAATAGCCAATTTTAAGTGTCAACCCTTAACATAGCCCACAATTCTCTAGCAGCTTTCATCTTGATAAGAAATCAGGGCAACTTGCAGCTGTGTTTCTATCATGCATTTTTAATTGAACAAAAAAGAATCTTCCGTTTCTTGGATGATTTGTATATCTTCACAAAGTTTTAAGTTAAAAGTGTATGATAGATAATTCACATAGACCTTGTGCTTGGTTTTTCCTAAATTAATATCCTATCATAGTGTTGTTCACTTGTCACAAATAATAAAAATAAGGTAGATGCATTAATGTTATTAACTAAAATCTATATTTTGTTTAAATACCACTACTTTTCTCTCAACCATTTTCTGCTCCATAATCTCACTTGGGCAACACATTACTTTTAGGTGTTGTGTTTCCTGAAGCTTCTCTGCCCCCAGTTTCCTCAGATTTGTCTAGTTTTTGACAAACTTGACAGTTTTAAGGAGTACTATTCCTCAAACTTCAGATATTTTGTTGAATATCCTGAATTTGGTTTAGTCTCACATTTAACCCAGGTAGGAATGGAGATACTGGTTTGAGGAGAGAACCACAGAATAATTGCCATTCTTAACACACTGCACTGAAGATCTGTGTAGTCAACACAACCAACTGACTGTTGGTGTTGGCTCTGATGACCTGGATCTCATACTGACTTGTTAAATTGCCTTACTTTAAGTGATTGTAGTTGAATATCTAACAAATAGTAGTGTGTTGCGAGACAAACTCTTTTTCTCTTAAAAAATAAAATAGGGCACATACCCAAATGCTTAGAAAGGATTAAAACTACTTCTGCCTAGGGCAAGGAGTTCAGAGAGGCCTCAAATTTTCTTCCAATTATTGAGTTCTAGTTTTCCATTCTCTTTATGATTGATCTTGTTAATAGAAGCTAAGTAAGTGTGATCTCTGTGTTGTAAAGAAATTGATGGGTGATCCTAAGCATGCGTACAAACCACAAGAACTAATGGAGATTCCATGAGTGTTTGGATCAATCTGAAAGTACTATAGTTTTAAAACTTGATTTTAGGAATAATTTCTCTCTCTCAAAAGCACTTTTAGGCTAAAGGGCTGATCTCACAGATGGAATGTCTAAGTTACAATGGTAGATAGCCCATAAAGCCCTAACTAATCAATAAAAGACAATAAACTAGTTCAAGGAGAAGATTTATAGGAAAGGATTGTGGCAGGATTGAGATAGGAATTACATGAGGGGAAGAGAGCTGTTAGAAATTTATTTGCAAATAGATCAAAGTCGTACTTCTACAAAACTTAAAGTTCTCTACTTTAGTGAGTGAATCATATTTAATACTGCTATTAATTTGTATTATTGCATAAGATTAAAATCTCCCTTTATTTATAGGCTGAGATTCTATTAAATACAGAGAAAGACAAAATAAATGTAATGATCACTAGAAGAATCCACCACTCATCTGACAGCAAAAAATAGTGCCACACACCCACACACACACACACACACACACACACACATCCCTATGCATCTGTAATTTCTGCTTATTATTAGTATACTTCACTGTGGTTGGTTGTCAGGGCTCAGAGACATGTGTGTGGTTTATGGCACTTCGTTTAAAAACATTTCCTGGGTTTTTTAGCAGTAATAGGAGAAGGAAACAGGTACAGGGCATGATAGGAAAGAATGCCTCATTTCTCCAATTACACAAGTTTAAGGTGAGTTGGAGAGAACCATAACTGAAAGTACCTTCCAGCCACTTGTCATTTCCCAAGCAGGTGATGAGTCTCCGCATGCGGGGGAGGGGGCGTGCTTCAACCCAGAGCAGCCCCTGGTGGCTTTTCTCAGCCAAGGTCCCAGAGGGAGTGAGGGAAGCACAGTCCCCGGCACCTGCCAGCAGGTAGGGAGCACAGTGGGGTGAGTCCCGCTGAAAGGCAGGGGCTGGTAAGCACAGCCCCAGGACCTGCCATCTGGCACCAGGCAGCCAAGCTACACAGGCTGGAGGCTCACATTGAAGCCATGTTCCTACCGCTAAGGGCTTCAGGGATGTCCTCTCTCAGCTAGTCCTGATGGGTACCTCTGAAGCAGCCTATTACAGACTGCATAGGAGTAATCCTGACTCAGTGGACACTTTAGTGCCAGTGAACTTGTCTTCTGAGGCCATCATGAACCCAGCGAGAGGGAGAGCAAGTTCATAACCCAAGAAGTCAGACTCCATCGATCTGCAAAATTTCTTGCAACCTGGCAGGAGGGGGTCCTGAGTCTGAGTTAGTGGCGCCTTTTCAGAGGAGGCATCAGAGGGGTGATGAGGCTGTGAGGACTCGGACTGTCTGGTGAGGAAGCTGCTTGGGAATCACACATGCAGTGCCTCACTGGGATGTCTATCTGTGTTCACATCAGACACCTTATTGGTTTAAGTTCTGCATGTCTCTTGAGCTATTTAGAAACATGGGGTTATGTTATTTTTTGGTTTCACACGTGCATAGGTGATTCTTGCTGTATTCTGATGTATGGGTGTGTAGGTTCTCCACACTATCTAGAGAATAGAGAAAGGGAGGAGTGTAACTGCATGGACTGCTGCATAGAAATGTAAGATTTATTCTGTGGATGCTGTTGTGTGTTGAAGCAATTCATGTGGCAAAACATAGAGACAGAATCAAAACCACTTAAAGTAAATGCCAGAAGGAGTAAATACTAGAGACGGACATATGAAGCTGGAAATTATTCATGGGGGGCGACATCCTACTGAAAAGCTCCCTAATAGCATACCGTCTCCTCACTTCTCTAGTCATCAACCTGCAGTAATCTCCCCAAAAAAGGGAGGAGAAAAAATTGGGAGATACATGTAATTTTAAAATGGATAGATAGATAGACAGACAGACAAAGCTACACTGCTTACATACTGATCCCACAGTAGTGATAACTGACCTCCGCACACGCAATCCCTCCTCCAAGTCCTGTGTGGATCAGAAGACCTGTGTTTGCTCGACACCAGACACGCTGGACTCTGGCAACTTAATGTTGGAAGTCCCAACTCCCCATACGCTGAGAGCATCACTCGATCATCACTGCATGGTTACAAGGCAGACAGGATGGAAACTCCTGAGATTTAATGAGTAAAGAAACTCTGATGAGAGATAGCAGAGTGATCTCAGCCTCTCAGGCTGGTAAAGTATACAGTGAGATTAGTAAGTATGGTTTCTGGTTTTTCCTCTCTATCTCTCTTATTTCTATATAATACAGATATCTATGGAATTTTTTTTGAATCTTACATTTTTGACACTTGATGAGCTCCAAATCCTTTAAATCACACTTCAGTACTCATGTATCATTTATTGCTTTTAACATATTATATGTATTTAAAAATGGATTGGTTTTTCTATGTTTTAGGAAACACCCCCCTTCTAACAGCAGTGAGCCACATATCCCTTCAATCTACATTCTAAAAATGAAGCCATATTATTTTTTATGTTGGTAGCCAAGTCATGTTTGACTGTGACATGTGACATCCCCATTTCTGTAAGTTAATTGGGGTCAATCTGTATTATTTATTCCATAATACATTTTTCACATCATCAATAAAACATAATTTTACAGGGATTACTGTGGCTAGCACTTAACTTATGTTTCTTATTATAATTCTTAAGTCATAGACAAAATTTCCAATAAATTCTACTTTGTTAATTTGCAAAAGCTGTTTAGCCAACTGTCCAAGGGGTAGTAATTCCATGACAGTGTTTTTACTAACATAAAAAGGTAGGTTGTGTCATTGTAACAAGATGTACATATATAATCATAATATTCTGCAACTAAATCAGAATTTATGCCTTTCCTAGGAGATGAGATAATTACTCTAGAATTGCCATGGAAACGAGGACATTTTAAGGCAGTCATCATAGAATCTTTATAACCATTTATGTTACTATCTCCCTATGTTTCAAATTTGCTTATACAGAAATGTTGCAAGGCTGTTGAAATAATTCCACAAATTATTGCTTCGTTATTACCTCACATTTGGACCTCAAAAATGCAAAATCATGGCTATAAAGAACATTTCTAAGCATTGGCTTTCACTACCGCTTGCTTATTAATGTGCAAATGTTGCTGGCATTTATAAATAGGAGAGTTCAGCATAGAATACACATGATTTTCATCATTTGTTGGCTTTTCCCGTTTTACTTTCTTCTTTTCTCTTTCCTTTGTCACACTGAGCTATATATAGACAGCTGGACTAAGAAAATAGCGGTGTAGTTTTTCCACTGTTGTTAGTACATCAGGAAGAAAACCTTAGTCCTTTACCACCTTGACTTTTGCAAAACAAAGAATGAGCACTCCACGTCTTAGAGATCTGGCCTCTCCTTCCGGAGAACAGAGGCTGTGCTTCCTGTTCCTTCCAAAACTGTTAAACTTACTCTATGGGAGAGCAAGTGCTCCTCAAAGGGATGCTGTTTTATTGAATTGTTAACCTCATTTGCCACCTACAATGATTCTCACAATAAACTACTTTAGAATAAGATGTACCTAAAAGACATTATTTCTTAATTTTTAAAGTTAAGCAAAGACAGCTGTTCTAACAATGTTATTTGAATATTTCAAAATTTATTATGGAGAACAATAATTCATCCCCCGAAAAATTGTTTCCAAACAAATTAACCCAGAAGTCATTAATGCAACATCTGCTGCAATTAAAAATTCTTCCAACTTGCTTATTTGTCAATTTGGAATAAAGGAATAATTTAATGAAGATGAGAATATTTATGGCTTTCACGCAGGGACAAAGCTCGGTTTCAAAATTCCAGTTGGTAGGACAAAGAAGCCCCTCACTCCCCATGTGAGTGAATGAGCGCATGCGCATGCCCCTCCAGGCAGCCGGTGCGTCGTGTCGTGCTGAGGCCTAACACGGGAGGTCTGTGCACCCACAGGTTTGCCAAGGGAACCCCGGAGCTTTTGCCTGTACCGTACTGCTCTGCAGTGCTCGGTCCACCAGGTTTTCCACCATAAACATGCTGCAGGAAAACAGCCCGTTTCTCCTGCACTGGAGCAATTCCCGTCCTGGATCACCCTCTGACCGGCTGCCCCTGCTCTGGGCGGCCAAGACCCGCTGAGCAGGCGTTTGACTTTGTGGATCTTCTCCCCTCTGAACTCAGGCTCTGTGAAGAGCACAGGTCCACCTACGAGCCAGGGGAAAGTTAAAGGCGGGTCCGCCATGGCTTCAGAACATCACACAGACAGACTGGTGTGAAACTCAAGTTAACCGCAGGGTGCTGACCTCGTTTCCTTTTGGAGCTAGAAAACCATACACTATCATTCACATGGATGCCCATCTCTTTCCCACCCTCCCAGCGATGCCAGGCCCTGTCCCCAGTGATGCTCACCCTCTCCCCGAGGTGATGTGCTCTGGGGTACCACACAGGGCCGGGGGCAAGGCAGAGACGTCAAGTGCTTTTGAACCTCTTCTTCCCTTACAAAAATGCTATTTTTTGCAGAAACAATTCTGTGGTGAATCCCAATATTTGACTCTGATCAGAACTGGACCCAATTTCTCTGTACTAAAGAAAAGCTCCTCTACTCGGAAGGCAGAGGCAGGAGGATTGCTGAGTTCAAGGTTTGCCTGGGTTACACAGTGAGCTCAGGGCCAGGCTGAACTACAAAGTGAAACCCTGTCTCAAAAAAAAAAAAAGAAAAGAAAAAAAGAGGAAGAAGAAGAAGAAAGAAGAAGAAGAAGAAGAAGAAGAAGAAGAAGAAGAAGAAGAAGAAGAAGAAGAAGAAGAAGAAGAAGAAGAAGAAGAAGAAGAAGAAGAAGAAGAAGAAGAAGAGCAGGAGGAGGAGGAGGAGGAGGAGGAGGAGGAAGGAAGGAAGAAGAAAAAGAAAAACTCCTTTTGAGATTCAGCTTTTGCTACAGAGAAAAACCAATGTGAACATGCAGCTGGTTCCAGTGGGCGTGATTGTTACTTTCCTTCAGCAAAAGGAAGCAACCCACCCTGACAGTCTTGGGACCCTCAAAACTGAACCCCAGAGCTGGTGTGGTGCCATCAGCCTGCGATCCTGGTCTCGTGCATCCTTCCCTGCTTCCCGGAGGCTGCAGCCATAGCCAAGAGCCTCACTGTGCTACAGAGTGCCGCTCCTCAGTGTGACCAAGGACAGCCCATCCTGTGTCCTGAGACCCTCGCTCTGCTCCTCTGGTGGCCAGAGAAGCTGCTTTTCCCAAGCTTCACTCTTGTGGTAATCAGTACCCACAGCTACGCTCCACATACGGAAAGTCACAGAAAGGCTACGTCAAACCATCTTGCTGAGAAAGTCCACAAAAGCATCTTTCCTACTGGATTTTTTTTGGTATTCAGGTTGATTAGACATAAGTTCTAACTGAGGCCCTGAGACCAGGTGTTCCCTTAAACTACAGTACCACTACCGAAAAGCTGTTGTGTGGGTTTGCTGGCGAATCAAAAATTCCAGCTATTGTGAGAAGAGCACTCTATTAAAATCAGGCTATTTTTCCCATTCATCTTTATAAAAAAATTGTACAATATATTAGTCTGTACAAGGATCCATTTTTAAGCCGGCCAGAAGTTGTAAGATATCACTTACCGTACCATTTACAAACCTGCTGCGAGTCCATCACCTTTGAAGATACACTGAATTATAGCTCTGGCAAGTGACCCACCTCCCAGCAAAGGGCAGCAGACGGGAGCAGGGAGCAGCAAGGAGCCATGTGTATTCTCTTGTTTGTCTCCAAGTAAGTTGATTTTAACGTCAGAGTTTTCCTACTCTTTCTGAACTCTGTGGGGTACTTCAAGAGACGAGTTCAGTTTTCCAGTCAGAGCAGACAATGGCATCGGGGATGTCTGCAACCACAAAAGACGAACAAGTAACAGGGCGGAGTGCAGGCTAGACGCTGCGGCAGCAGCCACGGGGAAAGGGGCCTCTGCGCTGCCCTTGCCTCGAGGACTTCTCAGCCCCTTCGGGTCTCCTCATCAAGATCACACAGCATTACTATTCGCCATCATGTACATGGTCACCAGTTAATACGAAACTGAAAAATTAAGTAATTTGCCAGAAGCTACTTGGGACAAAGATAAGGATGGCTTTGTTCAGAGTAGAACGAAACTATTTTGCTTACTTAAGGAAGAGAGGAATTTCTTACATACTCAGACTCTGAGGTCCACAGAGCCTAACGGAAGTCTGGTAGGGAGTTAAAGATGGATGAGGTTGGGCCGGAGATGTAACTCATTGGTTCCAGTGCCTGCCTCGCAAGCGCAAGGTCCTGAGTTCGATCCCGGTAACCACATACAATGCTGGGTGTGGTGACTCACGCCCACCAGCAATCAATACCACATACCACAGTGCCAGGCCTGGTGGCTCACACCTGTAATCCCAGCACTCAGAAGGCAGAGACAGGAGGATTGCTGAGTTCCAGGTTTGCCTGGGCTACATAGTGAGCTGAGGGCCAGCCTGAACTATAAAGCGAGACCCTGTCTCAAAAAAAAAAAAAAAAAAAGATGGATGAGGTAGAAGCTTGTCTGCCTCATGCTCCATCACAAGTACAAAGCAGGTCATTGTATGAAGCAAAGAATGAGTCAATCCATCAGTAACAAACAGAGTTTTTTGACCCAGAGAAACCTGATGAGCATATTCAGTTACAGGTTTAGGTAAGAATTTATGAAACAAAGAGTAGCTGCTGTCTACTCTGAGCTTCCCCTATGCCCTACATTTTTGGTTTTGGGTCTGAAAAGACAGCAAAAAGTGGAAGAGGTGGTGAGTTCATATGGATGAGTCAAAAGACAATAGGCAGGCTGTGCCATGTGACCTCAAATAGCAGCGACTTTTCCCAGCTCAGGCTCTGGAAGCCAGAGCAGCCATAGTGATACACCAGAGAGACTCCACAAAGTGAGGAATAACTGGAGAGGGAACGTGAGATGGTTGAGCCCCTCCAGTTATTTGTGGGTGTTATCTGAACCCTTCTGTGAGCAGGAGCATGTGAGTTCGGGCAGTTAGCTCACACCACCTCCACTGCCAGCCTTTGTGGTCTGGGCAGAGGAGAAAGAGATAGATAGCTTGGTCCTATGCAAATAGGAAGCAGAAGGAGGGGACAAGGTAAAGAGATAGACAGCTTGGTCCTATGCAAATAGGAAGCAGAAGGAGGGGATAAGGTAAAGAGGGAGTGGCCAAGCTCAAGGAGATGTTTGCAGCACTCAGAAAGAAAAGCAGAGCATTCTCTGAACATATTTCATTGTATTTTTAATACTTGTGGGTCACTGAATCCTTTAAGAATCAGATGAAAACAAATATTTGAACCAGAAAAAAATGTACCTACAAAACACATTACTTCAAGAATGTACCTTAAACTCATGAGTCCAGGAAACCAGGAGTATACACTAGAAGTCTATGAAGACACTTTGTCTCTACCACTTGAGATTCTAATAAAATGTATTTTGACCCTGATGACACTTTTGGTGTGCATCAAAATCCTGCACATTGGGCCAGAGATTTAGCTCAGTGGTTCCAGTGCCTGCCTCGCAAGCACAAGGTCCTGAGTTCAATCCCAGTAACCATATACAATGCTGGGCATGGTGACTCACGCCCACCAGCAATCAATACCACATACCACAGTGCCGGGAGTGGTGGTTTACACCTGTAATCCCAGCACTCGGGAGGCAGAGACAGGAGGATTGCTGAACTCAAGGCTTGCCTGGGCTACATAGTGAGCTGAGGGCCAGCCTGAACTACAAAGTGAGACCCTGTCTCAAAAAAAAAAAAAATCCTGCACATTGGCAAGTGTTATGTCTCTGAAAATGCCAGTATCAAATTACTTCTCTATGTTAAGTTTCCTTGTTAGAGTCTGAAAATGTTCTAAGTATACATAGGATATAGGGGCCACACATGTCAAAACACTTCCATTGTGCAAAATAGCAATCCAGAGGGAAGTCACGATTGTCAACCTGTGTGAAGTGGAATCTCAGTGCTCCTGCTTTGTGGCATCAGAGAACTCATTCCTTTCCTTCATTCTCATTTGTTCAGTGGGAATAACACAATTCATTTCAAGAACAAAATGAATTTTGATTACGTAAGGGCTCAGGCATGAATGCACTGACAGGCACACTTTCGCTTTTCAGACACGTCTGCCTGGATGCCATCAAGGTTCCCTGGGGAGCCGCAGTGTGTGGAGAAACTACCTGACCCCACTGAGGGAAGACTCTTCGGAGAACTCACGTTCACCCCTGACCTGGCCGCTCCCTGATTTAGCACGATGAGGCTCAGTGAGATGTTCTAGAAGAATGTAACTTGAACTCTGGCCATATATTTCTGCAATCTTGATCCAAACATTGGAGTTTGAGGACTGTACAGAGCCCTGATGAAACCTGACTTGAATGAGCCATGACTGAAGTGATCCCGCCCTTGTTTGTGTCTTCCTGTGGTGTTGCCCATGAGTCTCAATAGTGTCAGTGTAGTCGACCTATGTATCCCTTGAAAAACACAGGATAAATGAGCTTGGTACATTTTTTAAATGTGTGCAGTAATTACTGCTCTGCTACCTACTTTACATCAAAGCAGTTTTAGTTACTTACTGGGAACAGAGAACAAACCAGAATTCATTTCACAGTTGGAAGGGCAACATAATGTCAAACACTCGGATGATATAAGACCCTGAGAATATGGTCTTTACTCTAACGGCCCCTGGATCTGGAGCACATGACCAAAGCACTCAGTCACTTCCTGAAATCCTGCTGCCACAGCTGGTTCCACACACATGTACTTAGCCCTGGTCTCCCTGGGCTGCCCCTCTGGGCTGTAAATAGACACCAGTCAAAGCTACCCTTTCAAGTACACCCCCACTACTCCACCACATAGAAGGTGTAAAAGCAGCAATTTATTAAATGATTTTCAATTATTCTCAACACCATTCTTGGAAAATGATCATAAGACTTAAAGGATTTCAAGGGTTGTAAAAAGAAACACAAAAATTTGTAACAGTTTCTGTGACCGATAAGAGCACGTTCTGATCCCATGCAAGCTGTAGCAAACATGCGTGACTGCACTGTGCAAACAGCTTCTTAATAAGGTTCAAAAGCAGGGGAATCACATGGCCCTAGTGGAGCCATTTTTAGTGATGTTTTTCTCAAAGCTGAAATTTTCAGTCCTTACTTTATTACTTCTAAATATTTAATTGTGACAATATAGTCCAGGTGACACACACGACTCTTTGGCAATTGTGAAAACTGTCAGAATACAACCGAGGCACATTTAAACTAGGTAATGAATTAATAAGTCCAGCTCATAGGAACATTTTTACATCAAAAATTGCTCTCACTGTTGTCATTATCTCTTTCTGAATGCTTCTCCCTTAATCCTTAGACACAGTTATATCCCAGGCTCTTAATTCTCAGCTTCACAATTTAGCCAATTTTGTGGTGTTTGGAAGGCCTTTATTTAACATATCTGAAATGTCACTAGTATGTTTTCACAGTTTCTCCCAAATCATTAACAAAAGTTTTCTAGGAGGTCGGTCTTCTGGTCTCATAGTAGCTGTTTCCCAAAACTTGGCTATTATTGCTAAAATCCATGAGGAAAAGAAGAAAGTTAATGTTAAAAAGCTAATTTGGCCAGGTGTGGTGGCTCATGCCTGTAATCCCAGCACCAGGGAGGCAGAAGCAGGAGGA
>PVIC010013212.1:0-38369 GCA_004025085.1 Thryonomys swinderianus
ACTGGTGAGAAAAATCAAACACATGTGGCTCATTTTTTTTCCTTTTTAATGGCTCACTCTGTCTTTCTGCGGTTCCCTTCCCTGACATGGGCAGTTTACAGCTCTGTGGACAGAAGATGATAGGAGAGGGCAAGCAGAGCGCAGGTGGCAGGTGATACACTCCACCACCTGCCTTCAGCACGGGGTGCTTCCTTGATGAGGGGTCAGGCTTACCCTGTATTTCATGTCACCTTCAGGCATCAGAAGATCCAGGAAAAAGAGCTGCATCTACTCTCCATTTTAACTCCTTGTCTAGGATCATTGATTCCCTTCCACCTACTTCAGTGGCCTGGAAGTAATTACTTAGTACCACTGCACCTCAGTTTCTATTTTATACAATGAGGATAAGGAAGACATATACCTTACTGTGGAGATGTGAAGATCAACTAATAGATATGTAAAAGGAGTAGAACACAGTCTGCATTCAGAAAATAGATGATGAAAGTCTCCAAGAAGGAAGTTAGAGTTTCTCCCTTGATGGAAAATCCTAAGATGTCAGCCCCCTGTTTGCCCAAACAGAACAGAGGGGCAGGACCATGGGGGACAAGATAAGAAAGCAAAGGAGGAGAAAGGAAGCCAAGTAATCTGTTCTAAGTATCAGCCCTGTGCCAGACATATGCTTGAGGTGTTTCTACTTTCAGTACTAATTAATATCAAGAGTGGAGCTTTGAACAGTGAACACTGCTGGAGTATGTTGTGCAGGAGACAGAGAGAGAGGGCACTCAGTCCTGTAAGACCTAGAGCAGCAGGATCTGCTCTCTCCCTTCACTGCAAAACTGAAATTGGCCTCAGGGATATCTGGGAACCTGGGTTTTGGCAGCAGAATTTGAAGCGAGCCACTGACTTCCCATCAGCACCAAGGAAAGCATAAACGCACTGTGGTTTATGGTGGAACAGGGCACCTTGTGAGAGCAACTCGTGGGTCCAGGAAGGGCAAGCAGGCAAGCCTGTTCTGGATGCTCTCAGCTTCATCTTCACAGGAGGTTGGCAAGGAAGGTGGCAAAGCTCAAGGTCCAAACACTCAGAGAAGCCAAGAGACTCCAGAGCACGTATAAGCTCAACGGTCCTCCAAAGGACTCAGGAGGGTTGCATGTCCCAGGCATCTCCACAGCTGCCCCAGACCTCACCTCCACAGAAAGCATTTCCCAGCCTACCCTCATAGCAGCAGTATGCACCCTTATACCCTCTCTCTGTCCTCTACTGCTTCTCCTGCAGAACTTGTCCCTGGGTCCCCTACTGTCCGTCTGCACCTCTACATGTGAGCTTCAAGAGGGTACAGATGTTCATCCGCTTTGCTCACTGCTACATTCCCAGCCCCTGAAACAGTGCTCACCATAGCCCAGTACTTAGTAATGTTCAACGAATGAGTCAGTCAACAATAACTATTTATTCCATATTTTAATTAACTTCTTGCTTTTCAAATCTCCCACCACGTAAAACCTCAGTGAGGTTTGTATTATGCATGGACTGTATTATGCAAGGACTGTACTATGCAATGCTTGAACATAGTATTTGCTCAGTAACTGTTTCAAAGTGAATAAATGACTAAATGTGTGAAGGAGGTGGAAATAGATATTTAACTCCCAGCCTGGCCTTTGCTTCCCTTCCTGAGACACTGGAAGGTTAACTAAAGAAGATGAGGTTGGAGGCATAAGTGGGGTTTGCCAACGGGAAAGGACAAGTGTCTTGGGTGGGGACCTGGGGACCACAGGCTCTATCTCTTAGGGTACACCCAGCCCTCAGCCCTTGCACACATGCAGGTCAGGACTGAGTCAGGTGAGATCCCAACCACAGCTCCGAGGACTCTGACACGCAGTGGAAGGACGCAGGCACAGGTGATTTTCTCATCTTCTCAATAAAACTTTATGACTCAATCCAGATTCCAAAAGGGTTTTTTTTTTCGATACCTAAAGTGCCTGTGATTTCAGAGCATGTAAGAACTTCCTCATATCCTGACAGCAAATTTTTCCATCCACAGGAGGAAAATTAAGCCCTGCAAGGGACGCACCCAAAATAACAGATGTATTTTTTGCAAGATTATGCTCAAGGGATGGAAAATAAAGGTTTTGCTGGATGCACATGTCCCCAAAGCAGCATATTTATCCTGTACCCTTGCCAAGGCAATGCCTGCTGTTCCCACCACTAAGGAAGGAAGAAAAGATCTGAAAAGTAAAAAGTGGAAAGCTCCTCAGGCAGAGGCAGAACCAAGGGCTCTTGACAACAATGTCATTGATGAAAACTACGTGGTGCTGTTCTGTCCTCACTAATGTCAGAGTGCTACGGAGCTAGATTTATTATGGAGGCAGTGAGCCATTCAGGGAGAAATCTGAGAGGGTTGTGTGGGAATGAAGCTGTCCCACTCAGAGCAGACCACAGTGATGCCATTTAGACTCTCTGATTTGAGGCACAATGGGAAGGCAGACCAAATGCCCCACCTGTCACCTACCCGATCACTGGTGTTCAGTATTGTACCATGAGCAGTAAGTATTCCCTACCATCAGGGATTCCTGCTCTCCATGGCTCTGACTGACTCAGGTTGGGACCAAACTCTACCACCTAACAAAGACACTGAACTAACAAATAGCAAACCTGAGACTCAAGCTCCTAACTGCTTTGCTCAAAAACTTATGCTCTTGCCTTTGTCCCTATAACCTTGAAAAATCTGAGCAAGAGAACCAGGACCCACAGGTTGGACTCAGGTGAAATAAGTCTTCATATCTAATGTTAATGAAGGCTCCTGTGTGGTAGAGGAAACGTGCACCATTAGAAACTGAATACTGAAGTTCAGATGCTAGGTTTGGACACAGGAGAGTTATGTCCACCTGAGAAGGTCCATTTACTTCACACCAATGAGCCTCAGTTTCCCAGTATAGAATGGAGCCAATGTTTGCACCAGTCAAAATAGGCTCAGTTGGGATTCAGACAGTAACTTGCAGCAGTAAAGGCTGTGTGCTGACGGTTGGGTTCTCACGTCACTGAGAAATGCCCTCCAGCACCCAGACAACCCTGCAGCCACTACCAGAACACTTCCGGCCACCTGCAGAGGGAGCAGAGGGGCAGATGCCAGATGCAGCCTCCTCTCTACATCAAATGCTCACTTGATACTCCCAGGATTGTTTCTGGGAGCTCAAAAATGCTTGGACAGAAACCACTAGCTTTAACTGAGTGTTTCATATGAAGATATGTACAAATGTACAGCAGAAGGAATGAACTGTAGAGTATTCGTCATAAACACCAGGGAAGGAGTAACTCCGTCTCTCTTCCTCCAACTGGCATGCAGCCGTGCTGGTGAGTTCAGAAACGGAACTTCAGAGTATAATAAGGTAGCATGCTTTCCATTCTCACAAGATGTTGAAATCGTAGTGTAAACTTTGAGCCTGTGCAAAGTACATAACCCACAAGAAGGGCCATGTGTTCATTCTCCAGGGAAGAAAAGAGAAGCCCAGGGAAGTTCTAGGATTTGTCCATCACCCACACAGAAAAACAGTTCTAAGGCCACAGCAGAGGGCAAGTTTCCTGACTCCCAAACAGACACCCTACTGTAGATATCTGTGTTGTATTCTGATGTAGGTCAGTTTCCCAAAACAAGAGTGGTTTGTGATGATCTATTTTTCCTTTAAGCTCTTCGAATAGCCAGTCTAGCTAGATCCCAAACTCATGCCCTGGTAATCAAGTCATCAAGGAGAAGATCATCTACATCTAGTGTCTTAACTAGTGTTCACATCAAGTACACGTGTCCAGGGGGTGACCCTAGGCACACAGAGGCAAGCATAGAGAGGACAAAAGTGGAATTCTGGTCTTCAGTGAACTTCCTGTCTAATGAGATGAAACAGAGGCACAAATAATAGTACAGAGACCACCCAGTGAAAGGTAGCAGAGGGCGTCATGGGAGACAGAAAGGGATGAGGGTCAAGGAAAGCTGTCTGAGGGAGGCAGTCCTGGGGAAGAGGGGCAGGAGGAGGAAGGCAGGAGAAAGCTAGGAAGCAACAGGGGCCCAGCTGAGAGGTGCAGGGTCTCCAGCCCTGGAGCCACACCAGGGAGCCAGACAACACCTTCCTCTTGCAGGGAGGAGTGGGAGGAATGGAGTCGGCCCTACTGTGGCTGCAGGAGAGGAGGAAGACAGGCTTTCAATGTGTGAAATTTACTCTGCTCTGTGAAAACCAGTCAAGTGGGTTAGAGTACAAAATGAACCCACTTCAAGAAGGCCCTGAGTTGTGATTTTTGATAAGTGGTATTCGTAGATGTCAATAAAAGGGCACAGGACTCTGCTTGTTTCCCCTGGGCTCCCTGCTCCTCAGCTCGCTAAGTGCAGGCACAAGCATCTCTCTACATCTCTTTCCTCACTGGTCTGATTGTGAAAGGAGTAAGATCACATTGGTGATTCTTTCTATTTTTCCTTTTTTGCTATTTTTTTTTGTTTGTTTGTTTCTAATCATGGGGGAAAAATTCAGCCTAAAATACCAACAGTAGGTTTCACTAGTCAATAGAAAGCCATGAGGTGGAGGTAAAATTTTCCTCTCTAGTTCTCAGTAACCTTCATCCTGTGGGCTGCTCCTATGTACCCTGGAATTCTGGGGAGAGAGAGAGAGAGAGAGAGAGAGAGAGAGAGAGAGAGAGAGAGAGAGAGAGAGAGAGAGAGAGAGTAGAGAAACTTGGCCTTGTGTTTCTAGCAATCTAAGCCTAGCATGGTAGCATATGCCCATAATCCCAATACTCTGAGAGGCTGAAACAGGAGGATTACAAGTTTAAGCTCAGTCTTGATAACTTAGCAAGTGCCTGTCTCAAAATAAATACAATAAAACAGACTAGAGATGCAGTTCAGTATGAAGGTCCTGGGTTCAATCCCCAGCACCAAAAACACAAAAGAACTGAGGCTGATACTCACCAGTTCTTCTGCCCTGAGCCTCCATTTCCATTTCTCTAAAGATGGAAAAACACTCCCTTTAGAAAAGAATTGTATCAGAAATTCCATCACCATGGGAAGTCCCAGAAAAAGTGGAAGAGGCAATCATGATTATTAAATCAGTAGAACCATGTCTGAAAGACAATCTCTATGCAAAGGCCAGCTTCACAGAACCAGGCTAATACCATAGGCTCATTTTCTGCACTACCGTGAAGTTGCCTTTGAAAGCAGATGGGTAGGATACATTTGCTGCTTTATATTAGGCATTTTATGAGGCCCAGAGAAATGAGAAATGGTATTTGATAAGGAGGAAAAAATGAATCCCCCTTTTATAGGAGATGCTGGCTTGTGAAATGGCCTCTTACCAGAGAATGGCGGGGGGCAGTCCAGATGGGACAGGCTGAGGAAGCGAAGGTCAGTGTCTCTGGGGATCTTCTCACATCCTCTAGGCTAGAGGCTCCTTCATACAGAATAAGGCAGATAACCATGAAGCCGCCGCCCTTCACGAACCCGACCGCCCCAGATCATCTTGACGTTTTCATTTCTAGTCATTTGAAACACTACGATAAAACCTCATCTTATTTACTTACATGAAAAGCATTTATAAAACGGTTTACAATGAACACATTGAAATCTGACGCGGGGTCACTTATAGAAACCAGGGAGCCAAAGCTTACTGTTTTAATTTCATTCTTCTTTATTGTTACTTTACTTCCTTAGTAGATGACTGCAGAACACAGTCTGTTTCTCGTGTCGAGCTGGCACGTGCACATAACATCCCAATTCCTTTCTTCACCCCTTATCCTGTCCCTCCCTCTCATCTTCCTCCATCCCTTGATCCCCTTCCCCTTTGAAAACCTCATTTTATGTACAGTCTTCTTTTGAGAAAAAAAGTTAAGATCTCAAAATGCAGTGAAATAGCTTCCTCGCAAATGTCCCGCCCTTCCCCATGCTCCCCCTGGAGGTGCTGTTTCACTTTTTCAATACAAAGTGTGTGCATGTTTTTATGAGATGGGGACGTGGTGTCGCTTTCCCTGAGCCGGCGCTGCCTGGGGCAGAACCACCGATCCCACTACACGCAGCGGGTGTCGGCTCCCAAATACTGTAAGCCAAGCTTCTGTGCCAATGCCACCACCCGGGATTGTGATTCTAGGGCACACATGCTCATGTTGCTACTCACAGAACATGTCTTGGTTTGAAGTCCACACCTATAGGTTTGGCCTGAGTGACTAAGCACACTACTGAGATTTCTCCCGCTCACACCCTATCTGTGGGTGTGGTCACACTATTAATACGAAGCCCTGAGGACGTGGACCTCACCGCAGCACTGCGTCTGCTGTTTGGAAGCTTTTCATGGCTCCTTCTTAGCCACAATGTGCCATCTTGCGCTCCTAAGGCTGTAACCCACCTCTTCTGCTCTCTCGCCAGCCACCATCCCACTCGGTCCCCACTGCCACTGCCATCTTTCGCCACATTCTCCTGCACTATGGAACCTCCCACCTTTCTTGCCCACCAGTCTCACCGGTCTACAGTGAGAATTAAATACAACAACACAGGTAAGGTACTCAGCAAAAGAAAGACATTTGAAGAGCATAGCTACTCTTATGTCCCAGCTCTGTGTTGGGGACTCAGTAACTGCTCTGAGATTTATTATAGTGCCCTCCTTGATGCTTATTACATTAAAGGAGTGGTACTTTAAGAAAGAAAACTTAACATGAAACAGTGAATAACTGAAAATAAAGGATTACTGGTCTATTATTTCTTACACATTAATTCTCAGGCCACTCCACCAAACACAGGCCTTTTCCATGAAGCTCTAAAGGTGGAAAGATCCCAGCATGGGAAGAACTTGCTCTGACACACCTGCTGGGGGTCACACCTGCTGGGGCAATCAGCTGTGAGTCCTGCATGGTCCCCACCTGGAAAGAAAACTCGAACTGAGGGAATCTGAGCGAAGGATTTCAACTTAAGGCAGAATAGGGAATTTGCTGTCTCAAGCAGCAGTGTGACATTCACCTGGAGACAAGTCAGATGTGAAGTAAAAAAATTCAGCAGGGAAAAAAAAAATACATGTACAGATTTGTCAGTACCTAAGTGACATCTAGAAATTTGGGGTCTTGGGCAAGCTTTTAGCATTCTGTTTAGTCATTCCTTCCTGTCTTCATCTTTTCATTTATTCAAATATTCATTCACTGGGAACCCACTATGTTCCAGGAAGAGGAACAAACAAAATCATGAATTAAGTACAGTCCTGCTTTTCCTGGAGCTCACAGTCTGCTGGTGCTGGGAAGACAGTGTAATTGTCTCTACTTCTTCCTATCAACTCCTTTCATAGTTTTCATAGCACTCATAGTAAAGTTCTTGCTATAATTGTCAGCCTGGCATTACTATGCCAACGAGATCAAGAGAAAGCTAGGTTCTTCCCACACTTAAACCGGTGTTAAATCCGGGAACTCACAGCTCAGAAATCAAAATTGAGGATTCTAATCTCTCTTCAAGTTGAAGTTGTAATTTTAGGGCTCTTCTCTCCCTCACCTCAGAAGATTAGGGTCTTGTTCAAACAAGAGCTTTGCTATAAGACGCTCTTGGAGACTATTTTGAAAGACACTGAAAAAGTGAGACGGAGGATAGGGACTTTTTGCTGAGAGAAACACACATGATAACGAAATATCCACAACTTACACAGCACACGCCGTGTACTGGGTGTCTCAGACATCATCCTTCTATAAAAACATCCATCTCCTATTAACTTTCATGAGTAAAGCCTAATTTTAAGGGCAGAATTCACAGCACTTTGGGAAAACTGCAACCAGGAAGAATCGTGGGCAACCTCTTTACCATCCTGGTGGTGTTATTCTAAAACATATTCTACCACGTGTGATGGGAACAGCATTGCTGAATGGAGGAGCAAGTATACTGTCCACCTACTCATGCATTCACTCGATTCATTCATCATCCAGTCACTCTGTAGATGCTTCCTGCCGCAGCACAGTCCTGGTGTTGGGCCCTGGAGCACCACACCACCCTGGACACCATCTCTCCTGTCAGCAAGGGAGCTGGGACTGTTGCAGACTTAAAGCCTATAGCACAATGCTATGGTGCTATGGGTCAATATAGATAAGGAAGCTGCAAGGAGAGGAGCTATTCTTGAGATAAGAAGTGACACCCTGTGAAGGGACAAGGCCGGAGAGGGAAGGGAAGGGAAGGCAGTGGGGAGGAGGCACAGTGGTATCTGGGCATTCAGGAGTATCATAAGGCACAACTCAACAAGACGTACATGGGCTGCTACCTTGGCTGTCCCCACATGGGTCACCACATTGGACTTGACCCCAGCAATGGACTTGTGATAAGCTACATGCTCTGTTGCCTTCCTATCTGAGGAACATCACAGTCTTGGGGCTTAGTAGAGAAACCAGGGCTCCCGTGTAAGGTTTGTCTCTTACTCTTCTGAGTCTTTTCTGTGAGCAGGAATTCTAAGAGAAGCCTCACAGAGTGACTACAAGGGTTAAATAAGAGACAGGGAGTGCAGCATCTAGGGCCACATGTGTAACTTGTTTTTTAAACAGCTAGCACTTTCAGCCAGTCTTATTACTACTACTGTTATTATCTTGAGTGAAGAGAAAGGTTTTGAGTCCATGTCTGACTGCAACTGCTTCTGGAAGGAGAGAAGTGTGAGGGGAAGCCCGCCCCTCGATGAAAAGGCTTTCCATGTTCCCTATTTGGAATCATGAGCAATATGACCTTGTAAAAAAAATAAAATGCTCTGAATTCTTTACATCCTGGCTTGGTTCCTAAAGGCAGCTAAAGTGATATTAGAGACAAAGAGAAACATTGCAGGGAGACGCAGCAGCCTTAATTTCTGAGGTGAATGAGATGGATAGCCCCAGCGCCCAGCGGTAAACCTCTTAGTATTTATGAAACTGAAATTACACCATTCCAATAAAAGGGAAAGTTAAAAAAGGGCACACTCTACATAATGGCCTCTTGTTAGGCTTCCTGATTACCTGTGCTCTGCCAGCATGCAAGCCGCAGCACCCCGTGTTTCAGGGCCACCATCCACTGGGGGTAGACAGGAACTGTTTATTTATCCAAATGAAAATTTACACTTAAATAAAAAATGCTCGTGGTGTTTGGGTTGGAGAAACAATTACCCAGAGTCGACATCACAGCTGCAAATTGCATCGGCAGTAAAAGCAAGTCAGGGGCACAGACGACCCTGCTGCGGCCTGGCATCAAAAGCAGCCAGCCTTATTCCTTCATCTGCAGTTGGAACAATATTTCCCTTTGATCTCGGACACCATGACACAGCATGGGAGTGAGATGAGGGTCCCATGTGGGTAAAAAACACACAGCCCACTGCAGGTGCCTGGACACAATGCCAAGCAGGTCAGGAAGGTCCGTTTAAACAGGAAACGGAAATCCAAGAGAAGAGTCAAGGTGGAGCAGCTTCTAGTGATCAGTCCACCAATGAGTGCTGGCGGATGTGGATTTAGACAGAAGGAAAGGGCAGGGGCTGTGTGGACGGTTCAGAATCTGGGCCGGAAGTCCACAGTGGAAGCTGCTGCCTGCGGGGCTGTGGGTACATTATCTGCGCACGTATTGTCTCTTCCAGTCCTATCAATCACCTGCTCCCTTTTGTTGACCAGCAGGTTGTTGCCCATTGGGGTTAAAATTTAGTCTTTAAGATCTGGGCTCTTTTTCCCCCATCTTCTTCTCTCCTATCCTTAATCAAAACTCTACACATTTCTGGGGCCTTTGTTCACAATACGGACTCTGCAGGCTGGCACCTTCCTCAAGCTGGCCGCTATTTACTCCAAGGGATAGTTCAAAGCAGCAGGCTGGAAACAGATGACCAGACCTGGCCCAGTAGGAGTCAGGCAGGCAAACAGCCTGACAAGGAAGCAGTTCTGGGGCAGAGACCAGGGAGCAGGTCAAGGGAGTTCTCCTGGAGGAGGTATAACCACGTACAACAATACTGGGCGTGGTGATCCATGCCCACCAGCAATCAGTACCACATACCCTGGAGCAGCACTGTGGAGGTGAGTGGGGGTCTTGTAGGCCTGAGACTTGAGTAGCTTTTCTGCAAGAGCTGACTCAACGTCATTCACATTTACAACCCCCTGTACTCTTAATGAGGTTCCTTCTAGGTTTCTTGCAATGGTCACACTCACTCCAGTCACTATCCTCAGCTCCTCCTGTCCATAGCAAGATCTCCAATGTGCTCCCTCAGAGATCTGTGGGCTCTGTCCTGCTCCCACTCTCTAAAGGCAAGAGGGGTGAGCAGGTTGTTATGGGCCCCTCCAACCCTTCCAGTGTAGCAACTGTGTCCTTATCAGTCTTAGTTATTTGCTCTTCTGAACACTATCCTTTCTGTAGAAGACCCTGAGCCCATGCAACACTTGGCAAACACAGGTCTAGAACTTAGCCTCTGATCCTCTTCCTGACCAAGCCACGGCCCTCCTCAGCTAAGAGTGTGGCTCTCTGGGGCCACAGATTTAGCTCAGTAGTTCTGGCACCTTCCTAGCAAGTGCATGGTCCTGAGTTCAATCCCAGTAATTACATACAACCATACTGGGCATGGTGACCCATGCCCACCAGCAACCCGTACCACATACCAAATGCTAGGTGTGGTGGCTCATACCTGTAATCCCAGCCCTCAGAGGTAGGAAGATTGCTGAGTTTGAGGCTTGCCTGGGCTATGTAGTGGCTCAGGACCAACCTGAACTACAAAGCAAGACCCTATCTCAAAAAAAAAAAAAAAAGAGTGTGCCTCTCGGCACATCACCACCCACAGCTCCCATGTGTTCCATGAGATGATCATGCTTCATGTTAGAGATGTTTAGTTTACACGCATACACACTACCTTTTATAGGCACAATTAACAACCTTGTAAACCCACAGTATCAGCACCAAGTTGTTGGTTAAGAAACTGAAACTCAGAAAACTCAAACCATATGCCCAAGTCACAGGAGTGACAAATGACAGACCCCAGATCTATCCACAGGGATGTCATTACTAGGTGTATCATGAAACCCTAGGCTTGGCTCATCATATCTTACCAGCTGCAGTGCAGCTACTTCCAAACATGCACAATCTTACCTACCTGGTTCTATCAAAACCAGTCCTCCTGCCATGAAGTAACTGGCTGCACTTTCTACCGTAGGACCCAAGTTCAAACTAATGACTACTTCCACAGTCATCTTTCAACTCACCTCCTAGAAGCAGTGCTGTGACCTCTGATTTTCTTCTATATGTGTTAAGATAGTAGCTTAAACTCTAGTTGATTTATGGTCTCATATTGCAGATCTCCAGGGTTGGGTAATTAAAAGACTGAATGGCACTTTCAAGGTAAATTCTCTCCATCTCCAAAGGGGTAGCCTGCCCTATAATCTCCTCATCGATCCAAAGTGGTTGGCACTCACAACTAGAAGCAAAAGAAAGTGTTTCTCTCTACCAATTTAAGAGTCAGAAAAATCTCCTCTCCAAAGCACACCACTTCCCCTGTTCTCCTTGCAGAATTCCAGTTCCTTCCATTGGCCAGAACTGTATCACACAGAGTTCTCAATCAAAATAAGACAAACAAGACTCCCTCCCTGCTCTGGGGAAGGCTTCCTCCTTGCTAATATGTCTAAGTAGGGGTGGGCACCTGAGTACAATTAGGTCTTTGTCATTAAGAAAGGCAGAAAGGGGACAGATTTGCGTCCCTGACAATAGTGTCTGCTACAATCGCTTCCACATCAATCCTTTCTTCTTATACACCTGATGTTCCTTAATTGCCACTGGTGTCAACAGATTTCTAACTGGATTCTACTCCCAGTTTTATTTCTTCTAGTTCAACAACTATTCTGCAAACAGAATGAAAGCTGCAAGACACAAATACAACTATGTTTCATCTCTATTGAAATATTTTGCAGAATAAAATCTAAACACTTTGGGATGCCACACCCCCAAGTCCTGAGCTTTATCTGCCCCTCACCATATACAGTCTCCTCAGAGCACCAGCTCACCCTGTCCTGCCCACAAAACACTTCTTGTCTCTCATGATCCTGTCCAACAGTACAGTCAAATCTCTAGGATGCAGGGATCCCTGTAGCACTCGATCTGGTAGCTGAGCATGGGGTTGTGAGAATTTGACCTAAAGCTATGTGCTTAATCCAGAAATCCTGGGGCAGAAAGAGGCTGGAGAATCTGATAATTAAAATGCATGTTACATCAAAGGTGTCAAAAGAAAAATGAGAAATAAAGTCCAAAATAGCAATCTGAGGGCATCTGAGAGGCAGCCTGAGACTAGAGAGGACACAGTATAGTGGAACCTGGCATCTTCTCCTGGCATGCAGAGGAGACTGCAGGATGCTGGTACATCTTCCTCTGTCTCCTTTTGCTTTTTAGTTTGTGCTTTCTTGTGCTTATTCCACTCTGAACCCCAGGCTGTGTGTTCAGGACTGGGCGTTAACTGTTTCCCAGCTCCTGGGGAAACCAGGGATGGAAGGCTGTGGTGTCTGGGAGAATCTCTTCACCTCCCCTCTCCCTGGGCAGCTAGACTCTGTGTGGAGAGGCCCTGTGGGGCAGAGTATCCCCCAGTGCACTTCAGCTGCGGGTGGTGGTCCAGAGACACCACACCCTTGCTTTGTCCCTCTAGCAGAAGAGTAGCAGCAGCTCCCTGCTGTCACTAATCTCTGGGCACCTCCCCATCTCCTGATGGCTTTTCGGCTCTTCCATCACTGCGTAACCAATCCTCTGAATTAAATTTCCTCTGTTTTCCATTCTTTTGAGTGGATTCTGTTTTCGTGATTGGACTCTGACAGATACAGGCACAGAGCCAATTCTGCAAGATTTCTCTGTGAAATCCCTTCTTACTCCTCCTTTGTTTTGCTCTTAGGAAGCAGAACAGCATGATGACGACAAGCAAATGGTTTGTAGTTGCTAGAGCAGGATTTAAACTCCAGCATTATGGGAAAGCCTTGGTTAAAATCACCTTACTTCTTCCAGCCTTGATTTTTTTCGGCTGGTGGTAAAAGCAGTGCCATTTCGTTAGCCATCACTAGGACTAGATCAAAAACATCCGGTCCATGCCTTACACCACGTATTTAAGACAGCATCCCTTATACATCTCTATAGCCTTTTTTTCACTGTATCAGTGAGTGATTTAAATGTTTCTTCCATCTGCTACAGCAGGGCTTATCAAACTTTAACATGCAGGGAAAGAACTGAGATTGCACAAAACTTCAGATTCTGATTCAGCAGCTCTGGACTGGGACCTGAGATTTCTGCACTTCTGTTCCCACTCTCAGTTGACACTGATATTGTAAGTGTTATACTTAGAGAAGATGTTCCTGCACTCAGGGTAGGAGATATTTTGGTCAAGGGCCTTAGGGAAAGTATCTTAGGCTTTGGTTATTCTATGTCTACGTAGCCACTCAAATCTGTCAATAGAATTTCGTGTAGAAAAACAGGTACTGAGAATTGAGCCCCAGAGGTAGAATTTGCTGACTTCTTCTCTAGACCAGCTGTCTCAGAAAATGGCTGGTTTTACTGACCTTCCTATTCTTATCTCTCAGCACAGGGCCTGGCACAGAGTAAACAATAAAGATTTATGTATAAAGGAACAAACTCTTGGAAGAAATTCAGCCTCGCTGTGAAATTGGAAGCTCTTGGGCTACTACTGAGAGTTTACTTTTTTTCAATGACTATTTCAAGTTCTTGATAGATATTTTACTTAATACATGCACCCACCTTAAGAAGCGACTGTCACTACTGTCCCCATTTTATGAATGAGGAGCAGAGGCTACCGGACTCCCCACCAGCCCCAAAAGAGCCAAGGTTGAGGACAGACATATTTCAGAGTCCTCGCCTTCAGCCAGCCAGAGGCCCCTCCCATCCTTTTCAGTGGCTATTTATCTCCTGAGACGTAACTTCCCAGAGGAGCAGAATCCAATCCATTCTTTTCCTTTTCCTTGTCACCCCCAGAACCCTAATAGTGTTGGACACATAGTAAGCACATACTAAAGAATTTCCAATTGATATTTGTAAATACGCTGCCCCAGACACACACTGCTGTGAATCTGGGTCACAAGAAAAATGCACTGAAGAGTTCTGCGTCCTCAGCGTGCACAGAGAAGTAGAGCCCGAAGGTACCAATTATCATATCTAAAAATGCCTAAAGAATTTTTAATAATTTAGCAGCTCCAGTGGAGAAGAGAAAGATTCCTGACACTGTGAATTTCCCTGTGTCCAGCAAAGACCTGGGCACTCAGCAGTGTCCATGATGACCAACACGGGGAGGTGGCGACAGGTGACAGCCTGAAGTGCTCAGTGAGCTGCAAGAGACGGGGCTCTCTGGGCCCCACCTGCAGATCGGCTGCTGTGCTCACTGCCCCAACCCATCACTCATCAGAAAACAAGGGCTCTGGACCAGGGCTTGCTCCTTCTGGCTTTAAAATGCTGTGACTTTAATAAGCAATGATATTATCAAACAGATTTTACAGAGCATTGCCCTTAAAGCAAATGACCCCACACTGCTAGGATTTTAAGATAAATGTCACTTCTGTACGTTTGAGATCCCTGCTTCTGGCACTGTTATTTCTTTTCCATGGTCGCTTTTTGGTCTGTCATCCCAACCGATTTCTAATTTATTTCAAACCAAGAAAGCGGATAATTAGAATGATTGCAATTCTAAAGTAAGTATGAATTGATCATAAGTACTGGCCTTATAGACTTCTTTATATAATGAGGGCCAGGTTTGAGTTCTATGCTTTGTGACAGCTCTCTTGACAGTGGTGTGAGACGTCTGGTGAGTGCACTTATTTACATCTACGAATATGGCCATTAGACAGCAGATAAATACTCATTTAAGACAGTGACACTTTCTTAGTGTTCCCACTCAGCGAGTGAGGAAACCCCACCTTGAAACGGTTGGACACTTGCACCAAAAGTCACACCCAGTATCCGGTTCTCCTGATTGCTCGTGCGGTATACTGGCAGCATCCGAAGCCTCCGAACATCCTCCAAATTAAAAGTCAACACCCCAGATGCCTCTGCCACCTTCTCTTCAAGGCTGCCTGTTCCAGATGGGGAGGGTTCTGTAGAGATGAGGAGGCTCCAAAGCTGGGCTCTTGTGTGCTAATTGCAGCCTTCTGTTAGGATCCAGGGATCCTATCCCAGACTGATGCACCAGGCTGCTCCCTGCTGGTACCTGTTCTGTGTATGGAGCGCTCGTGGGCACATCCCCTCATGTCCTAGGTGTTGAATGTCTCTTGTCATGTGAGCCAGCCTCTGTCAACCACAAGCACATCCGATCTGAGCTCTGTCCAGCAGCTCATGCTTGACCTTGAGCTTTGTTAAAGATCAGCTGGGAGCTGGGGATGTAGCTCAGGAGCAGAGCACTTGCCCCACTTGCATAACTCCTGGCATCAACTCCCCAGCAAAGGATTATGCGAGTACTCAGGGGCACCTGCAAACATTTATGTGCTTTGTCACAAGTGCTTGGTATTCATTAACGTGTTCGATATTCACTCTGACCCCATGAAGCAGATTCCATTTGAATCCTGTTCTATAAATGGAGAAGCTGACACAACACAGAGAAATTAAGGGACATGCTCTGATAACACAGCTCGCAGGTGAATGGGTGGGAGTGACCCCAGACAGCCTCTCTCAGATGTTATCAGAAATAAAGCCTGACCCCTCTGCATACAGAACTACTGCCAATGGGCAAGACAGAAGGTAACCATTAATTAACTGTAAGCTAATGGTTTAAGTGCAATTCTAAGAATGGAAAAGTGGAGAAATTCCAGGAATCTTGCAAATGTGTGAAGGATCTGATCCTCCTGGGGGAGGAAAGGGAAGTGAAGGAGTCTTTTACTGGGACGAAAAGTTGGCAATGAACTCCAAAGGGTGGAGAGGCATTCACCAGGTTAAACCAGAGATCCCAGCAGAGGAAGGAGAAGGAAGAGAGACCTCAGGTGAGGAACAGTCTGAAGTACGAAGTATCAAGTACTCAAGCAAAAGCAAAAGTCCTGGGTGGGGGTGTGCACGGGAGGGGGGCGTTGGTACTAAATAAGGCTGAACAAGTGGTTGATGTCTGCACTTCTATGTCCCAGCTCAACAGCTGTGAGGGGAAGAAAGAGACTGCTCTCTCTGGTTCCATTCTGCAGCCCGGAAAACAGGGGTGGACACAGAAAAATGGCAGCCTGAAAGACGCCTGGGGCCGGGAGCCCATTGGCAAATACCTGGGTCCCTGGCACCTGACCTTTATCCTCAACTCTTTCTTTAGAACCTCTTATGAGGATTCCAAAGGGCATTTCCAGAACAGTTACACTAGGGACCTTATTTAGGGAGGAGGATGGAACATTTATTGAACATTTTCTCTTTCATTCAATGTAATTTAATCAATTCCTCACAACAAATTGTTTGATTTTTCTATTCCATTCTACAATTATGGAAATGAAAGGGGGGGAGAGAGAAAGAGACAGATAGACAGATATATCTGGGCCACAAGATAGCAGAGAAAGAAGCTAATCTTCAGTTCAGGGCTTTGTTGCTCACAGGGGAGCTCCTGCCTTTGGCTCATGCTGCCTCCTGCAGAAGTAGACAAAGCAGTAAGCAAAGCAGGCTTCCCAACCCCAAGCAAACCACAGACACTAGAATGAAACCACATTCCCCCACACCCCCTCCCCCAGCCAGCAGGTTAGTGGGGAACAGATAGTTAACCTGGCTGGGGAAGCAGAGGAAAGCTTAGCCAAAGGACTGCTTACAAGGGTGCAATACAGGGACACTGTGGGGACAGTACCTCTGAGCACCACCGTGCCTCTAGCTTTGAAGATGCCAAAGAAGCAGTGGTGACAGGGCTGCCTGACAGAGGTTGTAACAGTGGCTTTCAGTGATACCAGAGGGCAGCAGAGAGAGGAACCAATTCCCAAATCCTCTTCCCTCACTGGCCAATCTCAGGCTGGTTTTCAGTTGGACAAACTCAACCAGCCACCATGGGGTGTCTAGGAACAAGCTATGTTTCCACTAAGTTCTAATGCTGATTCCCAATCTCCAGTACCTTGGACTGCATGTTTGTGGAGGCAGGTTTTATAAAAAGGTAATTAAGGCAAAAGGAGGATTCAAGAAAGAATTCTGACCAGACATGACTAGTGTCCTCAACAAAAGGTTTGTGCACAGAAGATGTGGTAAGGACCTGGGGAGGTGGCTCCGTCCAAAGCCACACCAGGAGTGGCTCCGGAAGGAACAAACCTGCAGGCACCTGGATCTCAGACCCACCCTCAGAAACTGTGGTAAGATCAATGACCGGCACTCTAACCCAGAAAGTTGGTGAATGTGGTGTGTTCAGGCAGCCCCTGAGGCCTCGGGGTTGGGCGTACAGGGCAGGGAGCTACAGAAGGCGAGAGGAATAGATCTGAGATCCAGCACAGCTCTTACATAAGCCCCTAACTAACAGGTACTTCAGCACCAACACCAGAAGGCTGAGCAATGCTTACCCAAGGTTGTGCTCTTTTCCTGACCATGGCCTGTGATCCTGTGCCCACTCCCTTCCCAGGACACTGCCCCATGGAAGGCTCAGCTGCAGTCTCTACCCTGGGACAGGCCTTGCTCTATTCTGTGCCACAGTTCTTCCTTCTCTGGCTGCCTGGCACCTGAACAGCTCCCTGGATAGCGTGGCTGGCAATAATGAGCACTGTCACAACAGGGACTGTGTCATCTCTATTTCTGATGATCTAAAGACTGACTGATGCAAGGAACGAAGAAAACACACACTTATTGGTCACCATCTACATGTCTGTACTATGTGAAGTGTTTTCACATGCTTTAACATTTTCCAAATCAAAATCAAAGAGCTAGAAACACATCATTATCAATGAGTTATTCAATATTCAGCATGTTCCAGGACAGGATACAGGTAAAATACTAGCTACCTGTATGCCACAGCACCACAAATATATCAGAATGGATGCTGGCCATAAAACCAAAAAGGTAGGACTGAAGATCACGTGGGCACCTGGCACTGGCTGAGGGATATCTGAAGCACTATTTCACTGAATCCTCTCACCAAATGAGGGGGCTGTTGTATCCCTGTTATGCACAAATGAGGGACCTGAAGCACAGACAGCAAAATGGCTGTGCAAAGTTGCCCAGAAAATAAGTGGCAGTGAGGCTCATACTCAGGACCAACTTCATCCTCAGCTCACACCAGAAGCAGCACCCCATGCCTGCATACTCTGGGTCTTCACCGGGGAGCCACGTGGCTTCCTTCCTCCAGACTCTGCTATCGTCACTACCTATAGTCTCAACAGCCCCTGGCATTTAAGACTCACCTCCTCTCAGATCCCTGACACCATCTCCCATCCCCGCTCTAGTATTTCCGTAGCCTTTCAAAATTTTATTGTGCCAAAACCTACGCAACACAAAAATTAGTAAAAGTTTACCATTTTTACTAATTCTAGAATACACATATTTCCAACAGCATTATGTATAGCCACCATGTTGGGAAGCTATTTCCAGAACACTTTCATCACCCCAAGCAGAAACTGTACTTCTTAAAACATAATTCTCTTTTTTCCTCTGTTGAACCTTGATAACTTCTGGTCTACCTCCCAAGTCTATAAATTCGCTCACTCTAGATACTTCACATAAGTGGAGTCATACCATATGCATCCTTTTGTATCTGTCTTGTTTCGCTTAGCAGTCATCATGATTCATCCATGTTGCAGAATGCACCAGAATTTCCTTCCTTTTGAAGCTGAATAATGTTGTGTTGCATGAACCCACAACATATTGTTAATTCATTCATCTGATAGTGGACACCTGGGGAATTTCAGCTGTTTGGCTTATGGCAAACACAGATTACTTGGTTAACCACTGAGTTCAATTCCTGTGAATTGGTCATTAAATGAATTGATTACTACATGAGAAAATTATATATAGTATGTACATTACAATACAGTATTCAGAACAAAGAAATGGCCAAAGGAAAATCCAACCTGATGACTTTTATTTGCATAACATTTACACTCAGTGCTATAATGTGTAAAAGAACATAAATCTACAGTACTGTACCATACAGTGAAATCAGTAAAAATCATAATGCCATACAAGTTTTCTGATCTATCTGTTTAAGAGCTGTTCAGACTGCCAGGTGTGGTGGCTCACGCCTGTAATCCCAGCACTCGGAGGCAGAGACAGGAGGATTGCTGAGTTCGAGGCTTCCCTGGGCTACATAATGAGCTGAGGGCCAGCCTGAACTACAAAGCGAGACCCTGTCTCAAAAAAAAAAAAAAATTGAAGAACTGTTCAGACTTAAAACCAAGGGTGTGCTGTTCAGACTTACTTGCTGTTCAAACTCAAGACCTAATTTTTTTGTACAGTTCTATGCTTTTTCTTTAGAACCATGATGTATTCTTTTTGCATAGTACAGTGCTTGTTTACAAAGTACTATAATTTTTTCTGCTTATACATACAGTATAGTACTGTAGTTTTATGTTGTTACACATTACGGTACTGCCTGTAAGAGTTATGCAAATAAAGCAAAATCATCATGTTGGAGTTTCCTTTGACTATTTCTTTGTTCTGAATATGGTAATATTCAGAACTGCATATATGCTATATAGTGTATATAAAGCAGCATATATAAAGCAGCCACTCATTTAGTGACCTACCTACAGAAACAGAGCTCAGTCATTAAATGAGGGACATCTGTGCTATAGAAGAAGCCACCACAAGGCCCTCTGCTGTTCAAGTTCCTGCATTTTAAGACTAAATGGGGGTAGTAAATGTGGACAGTTGTTAAATAGGTGAGTTCCTTAAACAAGCAGTGTTTGTAAGGTTGCTATGGGCACATATGTGCAAATAACACTTGAGGCTTTGCTTTCACTTCTTTTAGGTATATACTTAAGTGAAATTAGTGGCTCATATGGTAATTACATGTTGAACCTTTTTAGGACTTACAAGGGACTTTCAAGCCCTACAGCTTTTACAACTGCATATCATACTGTTTCAACACTTTATTGTGGTGGTTGAACGGTACCACCCATTAGGATGTGAGTTACAATGAAGGCAGGAATATTTCTGCTGGTTCCAAATTGTGCGCCCCATACTTAGAACATATCTGGTACAGAACAGGTCCACAAAAAAATATTTGTTGAATGAATGAGTGTATTGGATGTCGGTCCTGGCCTCGTGGTAAAGGGCCCTAGGTTCCACAAAAGTGCAATGAGTTCCTCGACCAAAGATTCCAAAGAAATGGCATCATGGGAGAAGAAACTGAAGAGAAGGAAGGAATCAATGATGAGAGAAGGTGGGACAATAGTGTGTCTCTCTCCGTGAGGTGCCTTGTGATAAAATGAGTCACTGGAGCCAGCAGCTAAGTTGATGGTCAGTCACACAGAATGAGGTGAGCAGTTCAGACCAGAGGGTGAAAACACAGGGTATCTCTGGACTGATAAAGTGGGGTAGCAGAGCAGGGGGAGCAATTTAAAAGCTCATTCTGAACTGGTGGCCCCGAACAGTGCCTGGCACATATTAAGCATCAACACATACATGTCGATTGATTTTTTTAATAATTGAATTCTTTATTGGTACAATTTATATACATCTCAAAATCACATATAACATTGGGAAATTTGTACCAGTAACATGTCGATTGATTTTTAATCCCAACCCACTACTAACTTAGTATTTGGCTAACCCAAGTCACTTTCCTGTGCAACTTGATTTCACTATAAATATGGTGAACACAGTTAGATCACTGAACTAAGTTTCATGGATTAACATAGTTGATTCCCACTTTGGAGATAAGAGCATTAAAGCTCAGAAAGTTTAAATCCCTCCTGCAAAGCTACCCAGGTAGTCAGTGCACAACCTGGGTCAAACCTAGCTATTAGGTTCCAGGGGCCTCACATCTGACCTACAACCTAGTCCTGCCTCCCTGAGCAGGTACAAATATGCCTCATGTCCTGTTCACTGGGACTGAGAAAGGAGTATGCATGAGATTCTTATCACTGTGACAAGTGCTAAGATGACCGGCAGGAGAAGGAGAGGCTTATTTTGGCTCATGTCTCTCTCCATGGTCAGCGGCTCCACTACATCAGGCTCATGGCAGAGCAGCAGCATGGCAGAAGTGCACAGGGGAGAAGAGCTGCTCTTCTCAGGGCAGATGGGAAGCAGAGAGAGCAGGAGCCACAGAAGAAGGAGCTGGTGACCAAACACAGTCCCCAAGGTCACACATCACGGCCTAGCCCCAACCTCCGGGTTCTATCACCTCCCCCGGTAATGCCAACTTATTCCAACACACTCAACAGACTGATGCACCAATGAAGTCAGAGTGCTTGTGATCCAGTCATCTCTGGGAACAACCACAGACACACCTAGAAAGGGGCTTTGCTCATTTCCTAGGTGTCTGGAAAACCAATCAAGCTGACAGTCAAGACTGACTGGGACAAGTTGGATTGATGGAGAAAGCAAGGCAAAGGAAGCGGTGATAAAGAGGGAGGAAGGAACGTGACCAAGGTGAACCATGTGGGCTTGTTTCAGAGAGACACTGGCTGTGGGGTGGAGACCCTGAGCGTCCAGGCACTGCCCTTGACCCACTCTCAAACCCACCCCGATAAGCCAGCTTCTCTTGCTCCGTATTTTATACTCCAGAGTAAGTCAAGCTGTACTTTCATAGCAAGAGCTCAAATAGGGTATTTTTTTGAGAGTATTTCCTCCAAAAAAAATAAAGGATGTTAATTAACTAAAAGACATGTTTTTACTAGAATACAAAACACCTACTATTTTGTGAATAATGATGGGAAATAGAAAGCTGCTCATATTCCCAGAGACTTTTCTTCCTTTTAATGAATTTAATGAGTTAAAACACACACAACTCAATAAAAAAATAACTGAAAAGCCTGGTAAGCATCACTGAAATCCTCTCAATCACTTATTTTCATATTTTCTGAAGCCAGCATTTCCATTAATGTGATTTATTGCAAAGCAAAGGACAGAATTCTATCATGAGTTCAGAAAAAATACAAAACCTGATAAGAGCTGAAGGCGAAAAATAGGTTCCCTGTAGGAGGAGAAGACTGTACTGTTTTGCAAAGTCTCCATTACCATTTGGAGGGGGACAGCTCTCAGTGAGCAGAACCACATTACAGGGAGTTCAGCATCTATGACCCTGCCCACCTTATCCCAATATTGTCTTAAAGTCAGTGTGACCCCCAAGCTGCCCCCACATTTCCAGATGCCCCTGAGATGAAACATACGGACTCTGATTAAGAGTTCTGGTGGATTCAGGAAGCCCTCATTGAGCATCTTCGTGATTCAGGAGCAGGTCGGAGTCTAACAGGGTAGACCAGAATACATGAAGCAAGGGATTGTCCAACACTTCATAAGCAGAAAGTCCAACACCCTCTATTAAAGCTTGTCTAATGTAAAACAAAGCAAAATGTTTATGGAGCATAAAATGAAAATTTCTTTAAAGCTAGAGTGGAACTCCCAGCAAAAGGAACTAGCTAAATCAACTGAAAACACATCTGCAAATATTAGAACCAGAAGGAACCCTAGGGATCATCAAATCCAGGCCCTGAAAAATCTGTCTTATACAGGGTCTGGGTGTAGATATTATCTAATGTAACTACTCGGTTCTGCCACTACAGAGAAATGAATGTGTGCGGCTTTGTGCCAATAAAAATGTACTTATAAGAATACTAAAGTAGGGCCAGAGATTTATCTCAGTGGTTTCAGTGCCTACCAAGGTCCTGAGTTTGATCCCTGGTAACCACATTCAACAATGCTGGGAGTGGTGGCTCATGCCTGTAATCCCAGCACTTGGGAAGCGGAGGCAGGAGGATTGCTGAGTTTGAGGCTTGCCTGGGCTACACAGTGAGCTCAAGGCCAGCCTGAACTACAAAAGTAAGACTCTGTCTCAAAAACAGAAGCAAAAACAACTTAAACAAATGTTTAAATATTTAAATATGGTAAAGGCAGGACCAGTACTCTGATTTTTATCTTTGTCTCAGGCTCCAAATGCATCCACATAACATTGCTCTTGACCTGGACATTTTTCCACTTTTGACAATGTGTTCATTTTAGAACTTTTAGCATTAATTTTGATCTTTTAAAAATATTGCATTAAAGTACTACTTGTTTTGATTAGTAAGTTTTGTTTTCCCCTTACATTTTGCACTTGTGGCTAATGCGTTGCCTGCTTTGTCCAGATTTGGGCTCTCCCTCCTGCTGGCAACCTCCATTCTGTATTGTCTCCCTTAGGCCATTTCTTTTGTCCATTTTCCCAGTGGCTCCATTCATTGTCCAACAATGTCTTACTCCCTTGCTGGTACATTTTTTCCTTTCTTTCTTTCTTTCCTTTTTCCTTCTGCTACTGGAAATCAAACTCCGGACTTTGCACTTGTGAGAAAGGTGCAGCACCACTGAGCTACATTCCCAACTCTGGTAAATTTTCTGGCAAGTGATCGTGTCTTCTCTACCCTCTTACTTTATTTATCACTTTGGAACAACACAAATTCTTCCCCACTTCCCACATTGGGCAGTTCTTCAGATCCTTTGAAGGACCAGCTTCTGTTCTAACTAGACTTTTTTCTGAAAATATTCCCAATAAAGCTGACCTTTCTATAAGGAGAACTCAATGGCTGCCAAGAAAACTGTGCTAATCTCACCATGAGCCCATAGCGGACTGTGCTAAGGACAGAGAGGGAAATGCAGGAGAAATGTCTTCCTACCAGGCTGTCTTTGGGGAAAAGGCCCTATGAATACCCAATATCTAGCACTCAGGGTTCTCAGTAAGTATCTGTCAAGTTGAACTGGAGAACTCCTTTCACTTGGATTTGCAGTGTGAGATGAGCAGGGCAAAAATGGGGATCTTGGAGAAGACTGACTTCATCCTTTTAGGATGTAAGGAAACAGTGCTATTCCATGGATCTTATTAGATGAAATGAAATCACTGGGGAACACTGCCAAAGTGGGCATTGAGGATAGCACTAGACTCACAAAACAAAGCAAATGTCATCTATGCCAGTACTAGCTGGTCGACTGCAGGGATAGCCATGTGTTTTTCACTTTTGATTTCTAGTGTGTCCCTTTTCCATAGGAAGTGAGACATAAATTACTGTTCTCAGCTGAACCCACATTTCCCAACTCCCAAGCCTTCCTTTAACCCATTTATTTAATTTCTCTTAATATATTTAAATCCATTGGAGGAAATCACAAGGGAGACAGATGAGACAGGTCGCAACATTTGTATGCACATTAAAATAAAGAAAATTAAATGAAAGATTAATAGGGAAGACAGGTAAGCATATAACGTGATTTCTCTTTGAAGCAATTTATTTCTATTCAAACTGTGATAAATAACCACCAAGTGATATAATAATTATCCATTTGTTGGTGTCGAATGGGATATAGAAATTATTCTCTGAAGTAAAAACAGCCCATAGACTTTCAAAAGGGAATGCCATACACTCGATAAAGCTACAAACCATGACCCTAAAAGAAATTGAATTGGCCTGTTTGTATTCCCATCGCTCCATCTGCAAAGTATGTTCTTATCCTCCAAGGCAAACTTCTCTTTTTGTTTGATAAAGGCTTGTGATTTGTGACTACAAAAACTCTGAGGACTCCATATATTTTGAGCTTTGGCACCCCCAAGAGAGCTGGAGACCTGAAAAAGTTGGCCACAAAGAAGATCAAGTCACAGGGTCAAGGAATATTTCTAATTTGATAACGTGTTCGTCTTGGAACTTTTGGCATTAATTTTGATTTTTAAATGGGTGGTCAGTAATGGTCATTTTTAAATGCCCTCTGGGCCTGAGTATAATCTAATGCATTTTAAAACTAGGTCTTGTTCAGTTACAAGCAAAACTCCAGCTGTAAACATTCACCAACCCCCGTTAGAAGGCTCTCCTTTGCTGGAGCTCTCCACAGCTCATTAGCCCTTGGGTTGCCGTTGCTTTCCGGCTGCACTGCTCTGTGCGCATGCGTGCATCACCTTGTACCAGAAACTGCTGGTAAGAGAAGCCAGCAGGCAGAGGCACAATGAGACAGTGGTGCACTAAGGATGAGAAGACTCAGGATCTAGTCCAGGACAGCCCCTACCAGCCGTGGAAACTTGCACATATCACGGAAACATATCTGGTCCTATCTCTTCCCTATAAAATGGGGAAAACAGTACATGACTTCAATATCGGAGAAATTCACTTAAACCTCCTAAGTCCTTTCTAAATACTAAGAAGACTATGCTTCAGGAGTGAAGCGAAAGTAAGTAACAATCTCCACTTCAACAGATGCTCTGCAGAGAAAGAAAATCACGTGGCAAGTATGCAACTCACTCCAGTAGGGCTGTTCTCCCGTCTGTCATTTCTACTTCAGCGACTGGGTGCTTCAGACGTTATCCAGCAGGGCTCCTTCAGTCATGTTGTTAACTATTCACCCAAGAAAATTTCCTTGATCATTTCCAGTAGGCCTGGCCCTGGGGAGACAGAGGGGCCTCCCTTCAGTCGCCTGCCCTCAAGGAGCTTATCATCTAGCAAAGATTACAGCTTTGCCATCAGCACAACACGTTTAAATCAATATTTTCTTATTTAATCTTCAAAATAACTATTTGAAACAGGTACCTTTGATTCCATTGTAGTGAGGATATTAAGTTTCCAGAAAAATAAAGTGACTTCTAGTCCCAGGAAGCTTTCAGTTATAATGATAATAGGAATTAGGACTCTGTGGCTTGAATCATGTCCCATCCGTGTCCTCCAAGCCACCCCGAAGTGAGCCATCTTGCTGAAACCATTATTCCATTCATTGCAGATGAATTCTTTTCTCTACAGTTGGACTTTGGTCTTCTCTATAGTCAACATAACTGTCTAGGGTCAAGCTGAAATGTT
The DNA here is from genome assembly GCA_004025085.1 of Thryonomys swinderianus. NCBI lineage: Eukaryota > Metazoa > Chordata > Mammalia > Rodentia > Thryonomyidae > Thryonomys > Thryonomys swinderianus. Next base: position 25,816 of record PVIC010013212.1, read on the forward strand.
TCTCCTTACTTCTCTCCCTCCTTCCTTTCCTTCTTCTTTCTCTCTCCCTCCCTTCTTCCCTTCCTTCTTTCCAACCTTCTTTCTCTCTCTCTCTCTCTCTCTCTCTCTCTCTCTCTCTCTCTCTCTCTTTCCTCCCTTCCAAATATATATTCCATGTACATCTATGCTGTGAAGATTTAAAGGTGTTAAAGACACACTCCTTGCCCCTTGGAGCTCATGAGGGACCCAGAAAACTTCAGGATAGTAGGATAAATGGTATGACAAAAAAAAAAAAAAAAAAAAACAAGATATGCTAACTGCAGCAAGAAGGAATCCCAAGTAGCATTCCAGGAACCAGGGAAAGTCACAGAAGTATAGTCAAGAAGAACTTGAACAGCCACTGTCCACGGAAAATGGTATCTGGCATACATAAGCAGAAGGCATCAAATGACCAAAGTCTGGAAGGAAAGTGAGCAGGAAACTTTGGAATTCCACAATTTCTTCAGTGTAGCTGGGCAAACAAGACAGAAACAGATGAAACAGGGAAATATGTATATTTAGATGGGCATCTCAGTTGTCACACTATGCAAAGTGTTTGGGAGAAAGTAAAACATCATTCTGAGAGCACTGGGGAGTCATGGAGGGACCTTTTAGCAGAAGACAGGCCTACATCCAGATTCCAACTTTGCTAAAATAACTGGGTACTCTTTGGAGAATGAACCAAACAGAAGATAGTAAAGTCAGAGATCAGTTCTGGGAAGAGCCATGGTAATGTTACAGGTACAAGATGAGAACGAATTTGAACTACTGTAGTACATGTGAGGATAGCTATCAGTCGCGATGCCTGCTTGAATTGGCACTGGATACACCTGCTGGCTAGCACATCATCAACAAAACTAAGAGCCATAGTAACGGCTTCACTTAGCTGGTTTTTATGATAAAGCAAGCCACTGGGCTAAAATTTTATATATAATGTCACATTTACAAATAGAAACAGCTCAATGATGTGGACAGTCATTTTCCTTTATTATAATAAATAATAGGACTCACTGGACACCTCACTGGAGGTGATGCATAGGAATCTATATTTGAGATCTAGTGATCCTAACATACAGTACATTTTCAGAACCATGGCTATGAACTATAAAGCATATGACATTTTTATTCTGGGGGAACAGCTTCAATTAGTAGAAGAAAAATAATTTCAATTCCAAAAATAACAATTTCAATTAACCTGGACTGCCTTATGCTTAATGACATACAAAGGCCCCAAATAGTATAGAATACCCCAGTGACAAGCACACATAAAGCATTTAGCTGAGAGAAGTCTTGGAGGCACTGTTAAGCTGAAATACTAGGGTTTTTTTTGGTTTTCTTTTTTTTTTTTTTTTTTGAGATAGGGTCTCACTTTTGTAGTTCAGGCTGGTCATGAGCTCACTATGTAGCCCAGGCAAGCCTTGAACTCAGCAGTCCTCTTGCCTCTGCCTCCCAAATGCTGGGATTACAGGTGTGAGCCATGATGCCCAGCACTGTGGTATGTGGTATTGATTGCTGGTGGGTGTGAGTCACCACGCCCAGCATTGTATGTGGTTGTTGGGATCGAACTCAGGACCTTGCACTTGCGAGGCAGGTGCCAGAACCACTGAGCTACACCTCCAGCCCTGAAATACTAGTTTTGAGAATGACATCTTCTAGGCCCCGATGGAACAGACTTGAGATACACAGAATAGCCTGGGTTGGAGGAGGCTGAGATGCACTAGTCAAGTAGCAGAGGCAGCCCTGGCTTGTGGTCAGCTTGTACAGCCTTAACACAGAAAGGAACTGAGACGCTATCATGTTCAGAGGTTTTCAAACTGTTCCAGACATCAATGGGGTTCCTTAAACTTTCCTAAGGAACAAGACAGACATTGACCCTCGAGGGTCAATGTCTCTTTTACTGCTGTATATAATGGTGCTTGGTCTAAAATTATCTTTAAGGAAAGAGGAGGATAGTTGATTTGAAAAGAAATAAATGAAGTCTGAAGGAGATTCTGTGAGTACCTGGGCTCCAGACAGCCTCAGTGTGAGTGGGGGTTGGTGGGGGGAGAGTTAAGCCAATTCCAGTTTAGCCTCTGTCCACATCTGTAGAGGACCTCTCATTGCAAGCAAAGGAGAGAAGCTCCAGCATACCTGCACTAGTAGCAGGACTTCCTAGGTCACACAAGGAGGTATGAATGGAGAGAGCTGAACATTCAAACTTCAGGTAGAGCAAGAAGTACAAAGGCCCTGGTAGGGAGACCTCAGAGTGATTCTGCTGTAGTCTATGTTATACTTCTCAAAAACCAAACACCTATTAAAAAGCTAGATCACAGTCACCAGGTACTGCTGGAAGCCTGATGGCAGAGAACATGCAAAGAAGAATTAGGCTCTAGGCCAAGGATACATGCTGGTGGGGTTCTCCACTGACAAAAGCATGTCAGCAATCACAGGGTGCAGTGGAAGCTGGTCAAGCCAATGGAGCAGCTAGCTGTCCACTAAGGTCTACTGGGAACTTCGCTGTGAGGGAAGTAGCAGAGATCTATACACTTGGTCAGCCTAGTACGTGTGGAGTTTTCTCCCGTTACCCTTCTCTCGGACTTTGCTATGAGTAACAGTGTGTTCTATGCACCTTGCTGTAGTTCACCAGTCTTGGACATGTGGTAGCCCAGTTCAGCTAACCAGGACCAATCAAAGACTCTTTTCAAGATTCTTAAGCTTTGATTTGAGTCTCTGGGTTTATGAACAGCCATCCCATATCACCCACCTTCAGAAGCTGTTCATAGGAACCGAAAGACAAAGTGAAACATGGCTTTAAGCCTTGGACACCAGTTGCCTCAGTTGCCTCTGAAGAGAAAGTCCACATACTACCTTTGTCACTCTGACATAATGTAACCTAATATTTTCCAATAACAAATAAACAAAGCACAACATTTTGTCTTCCACTTAAGTCAGTTCAGAGAGGGATTCTGTCATCTGCAGTCAAGACTGTCTTCACTAAATTAAATGGACAACTAGCTAAACACCCAGGTCATTAGCAACATTGTTATCAGAACACTCTAGTGTGTAGAAGGGGGAGAAACTGCACATATATAACTAAAAGCTGTCGTGCACAGGTGCCTGACAGGCATTATCTGATTTACTTGGGCCTCATCAGTGCACAAACATATTAGCTCCATCTCACAGGTAAGAAACTGAGGTCAGAGAAATTTAGAATCTTAGACCCAGTTGCCTTGCTAGAAGATAGCAAAGTCGGGATCCAAATCTGATCTTGAAGCACACTTTTTGCTTGCAGCCCGAAAGCACAGAGGCACACTCTACCAATGGATAGATCCCGCATGAGTTCAAGCTGCATCCATGGTAGCTTGAAAAACGAAATCTTTCTGGTCTGTTTTTGCTGAGTCTAGACTCAGCGTTAATTATCACCTGATTATAGGCCATTATTATTTAGGATGTTGCTGGGGAGATGCCTCTGCAAACGTATTTCACTAGCACCTCAACCCCTCAGGCCACCACAACTGGGGCAGTCCTCACTGTGCGCAGTTTTTACAACTCTCTGTTGTTCATTAGAGTGAGAATTTATAAGGCTGACATCTTGGCCGGGGAATGGCGCATCACATTTCCTGAGTTAGGGCCCTTCGGGGAGGGTGGTGTGGGGGGCAGAGTGCTTTGTTCCTGCAGCGAGCGGGGGTGGGTGTTATTTGTAGTCAGGACCACATCAACACAACGCACCATTCTTCTGTGCAAATGCAGGCATCACTCAGCCTCCAGCGCATACAGTGTCTTAAATCAGAGAAGCAAGATTTCTACCAGGCACTGCTTCTACCCAGCCATATGATCTTGGGCAAGTCCCCTGCTGGGCTACATCATGCCATGAATGAAGTAACAATGCTGCTGAAGCCCAGTGGGAGACTGTCATTCCCCTTCCTCAGGAGGATGAGGCAGGAGAATCCCAAGTTCAAGACCAGCTTTGGCAATGTATAAGATGCTGTCTCTCAAAATTTTAAAAATAAATAAATAGTCTGGGAATATAGCTTAGCATGTTCAAAGCCTTTGGTTCAATGCCCAGTACACAGAAACAAAAAACGAATGTTACTGTGGCTCTTCCTGTCCCACCAAACCTTTTCCATGGGATGGTGCTGTGAGACAAGGGGTTCTGTGACAAAGGCGTTCAGAGGGCAACTGAGCTTGAGGAAAGCCACTGTAAGATCAAATTGGCGCTGGTACTAGTGAGCTTCCTAGGGCCTTGTCTGTGCTACAGGCTCTGCAGCACAGGACACAACATTGTCCAGATTTCTGTTTTACTCCACAAAGGATTTTATCTATTTTCCAAAAACTACATTGAACATCCCACAGCACGTGGCATTTGCTTGGAACACAATTTGCAGAACCCTGGATCAGAGGATGGTTAAATGTCTCCTTGTCCTTTTTTCTGTACTGCACAATGTCCTGTTCACCTTTCACTCTCTCCTTCTTTCTCCTCCAAGCCTCTTAACTACTCTCCATGGCTACCCTCTTGATCCTACTGTAATAATCCTTCCTCCCATAACAGCCAGAGATGTCTAGGAAGTCAGATGCCCACTTTGCTTGAAATAAATCCGAAGGCCTCATAAAGGTCCATGAGGTCCTGCACAAGCCCACACCCCTTCTCTCTCTCCAAGCTCGCTCCTTGCCCTCCAGTCACAACACACTGACACCTACTGATTCCTCTGTGCAGCCCTGACCCCACACGCTTGCTTTCCCACACCTTGTGATCTCAGCTGAAGCAGCACCACCTCAGGAAGCCCCGACCAGCCCAGGTGAAGGAGCCCTTGTTCCCCTGACACTTTCCCAGCAAGACTGTGCTTCCCTCACATACATGCTGATACTAACTGCAAACCTCTTCTTAGAGGGATGAAAGCCCTTTATGAGCAGAAATCCAGCCAGCCAGCTCTACCCAAAACTCTAGAACATTGAAGGCCATAGGACAAGGGCTCAGGTACTTATGGCATGAATGCATGAGTCAACTGCGCTTCTTTCCTCAGTGAGAATACAAGTTCCTTGGAAGCAGAGGTGATGTTTTGCACTCCCCCCAGAAATCCCAGGTCTGTGATCCCAAACACGTGTGACATTATTTTCTCTCCTATAGAATGAGGATAACAATAGATAACTTATGGGTGCATTGTATCTTCTCACACAAGTGCCTCATAAATATAGAACATGAAGGATCCTTTCATTTTAATGTCATGATTCCCAAGCCCTTCAGTGACCCACACTACAGTAGGCTCATAGTAACTGTATCCTGAATGAATGAATGAATGAATGATTATTCTAAAAATACACCTGCTAAATATTCAAAGGGAAATGGGCTTTAGGGGTAAATAATGAGGAAAGAAAAAAATTCATGGTAAAAAAAGAAACAGCTTGTGAATATAGGGGCAGGGAGGTGGCAGGATGGGTAGGGGAAGGGGAAAAATGAGAATTAAGTTGTGTCATATACTGATACAAATTCTCAGTGTGGACTGTAATTGTGATATGTATATATAATGTACCAATAAAAAATTATTAAAAAATACTCCTGCTAGTGACATACATGAAATCCTGGGAAAACTCTTGTGTTATCTGCCCTGAATCTTCTCGGGGGAAGTGCCATCTCAACATAACACTCCAGATCAAAAGTGGGACCCTGTGAGAGGATGTGGGGGACACGCTCCCTCAAGGTTTTGAGGACAGGGAAATGCTGCTGCACTGAGATTCAACGATGCCTGTGAGCAAAGGAACAGCGAAAATGCTGATTAAATTCCAGTTCTGTGCCAGTCCCCATACTGGGCATAGAAGATCAGGGAGACACCAGTGTTCCCTGTCCACATAGACCCTGCAGCCCAGGGGAAAATGAGACAGGCACACAGTTCCAGCACATGAGACAAGGGCTCTAGGGCTGTCACCATGGCCCAGGCAAGGGGCCTGAGACAGGAAATGCCTCCCAACAAGTCATGGCCCACAGGTGGAGAGAGTGAAAGCTATTCTCTCCAAGGAGGTAAGAGGGTGAGCGGGATTCAGCTCAGGACCGGGTTGTTGATTACCCAAAAGGTGCACAGGAGACAGACTTATGGGAAACAGTGCCCAGGACTCTGGTTTAGGTGGTGGATACCTCGTGACCCCCAGGTGAACGTGAACCTTCTGAACTCCGCGTGTCTGACCTCAGACCTTCAGGACCCGCCTTTCACAAGTCTGACACTGCCAAGGTCCAGCTTTACATCGTTCGTCCACTCCACCATCACAGAGTGTCTGTTGTCAAGGGCTGAGGCACGAATGGCAAAACTTCCGTCTAACGAGAGTGTGTGAGTGTGGGCATGTGTTTGTGCATTCCCAGGGGTTCTTGTAAGCAAAGAGCTCACTTTAATGACCCTACTGTGGTCATTAACACCCCCCCCCCAGGAGACTGTGCTGCTGTAGGAAAGATAAGAGCTCACATAAGGGCAAGTTTGATGCCAGCAAGCATATGCAGTCCTTGGCAAATGTGGAAGGCCCTTGAAATACTGCTAGTATCTGCAGAAAGAAAGGCACTTGCAAGTGGAGCTCACAAAGCACTTTCATAATGATGATTTCATTGACTTTCCCAAGCATTATGACTATTCTAGTTGCTAATATTTTGGTAATACAGGAAATGTCCCCCAAAGTGAACGATGTAAGGTTGATTTTCTTAAGAGTTAATTTCTATAATGTCTATATCATTATTCATGAGAGATATATGATAGCAGTAGGGAGAGCATCCTGAAGGATGATGAAATGGTTTCCTATCCACTTCTATCCACAGGGGAGGAAGGAGGGTTATCTTGTTCAGAATTAGAAAAGGTTGTCAATGCTCCTTTAATACCACCCAACAGAGATTTAAAACTGACCAAACCATTGCTGATGCTGATGGAGAGTACTCAGCAGCAACAAATGTACTTGTGCTTCCATCAACATTACTGCTTGATCATCTCCTATGACAGGCAAGGCTCATGTTCAGTCAATTTTTACTGCTGTGACTGTGCCAGCTGTCAGGGTTGGCATCCAGGATGACTGGCCTATGCCTGTGCCCCACTGATGGTCACAAATACATTAACATCACCCTGATGACAAAGACTACAAAGACAGCTACTCAGTATCTCAACCTTCTTTACAGCTGTTTGGCCCAGATGACACAGTTCTAAACAACAAAATAGAAGTGAAAGTCTACAGAAAGAATCCTAGGAGAACTTTAGTGTTTCCTATTTTTTCCTTCTTGGAAATTGGCACCGTGTCTGGCACTAAGAGAATCAAATTGTGAACAGATTTAGAAACAAAGAAAAAGCCTAAGTCTTATAGGCACCTTTGAATAACTGAACCAACACCAATAGCTACCTATGTCTGAACAGCCTGTAGGTGATGGGGGGAAAAAGACTCCTATTTGTTTAAGCTATGACAAATTGAAAGTAATGATTTGTTGCCACATATATTCAGAACTGATAGAGTAGCCAAGGCCTCAGGTACTGAAGACTCCATTAGCAAGGCCATTTTTATCATGCGATGTCTTCATCAGGCATTTCCAATATCCTTGAGTTTGTCTAATTCGTGTCTCTACTTCAGTGTTCACTGTGTCATTTTTTATTAGAACTTCCCAGATTAGGGCTCAGTCTAAGGCAGCAATTCTAGTTCTGGAACCGACACCAACTGGCCCTTGGTCCCCAAGCATCCCCTCTGCTCTCTCTAGATTTTTAATTTCTGCTGCAAAGTAAAGATGCTACTTTCTTTTCTTTCTCCCTGTTTTTTCATTATGTCATTCAATTTTTAACACTAGAGCTGCATAAAGAAAGAATAAGGTAATAACTGAAATTGCACACTAAAAAAATTATGAGTTTGCAGAAGATCAGAGTAAAAATAATAATAATTTCTTGATGGAAAATGATCACCATTTTTTGATAAAAGGAAAAGTAATAGTTTATAAGAAGAATGGACCTTCCTATTGATGCAAAATTCAAAATCAATTGATACGCAAGACAAACAACATAAGACACAGTGCCTTCTCCAGGATACTCCCAACTCTTCTTTTCAGAAAGACCACAAGTGGAAGTCCAAGTAGTAGCACAAATGGGCAAAAAAAAAAAAAGGGCAGGTCATTGATCATGGATATTAATATCTCATAGATATATGTAAATATGCACATATGCAAATATATACACATATACCTAGTATATACACATGTTGTATATGTGACCACATTCTTTTTGCCACTTATAAATGCAGCGGATATTTTTATTTGCCCCTCCCAAAGCTCAGGGGCTTCTCCTCCAACCAGAAGAAAAACGCCAACTGTACTATCAAGGTCATTCAAATTAGCAGTGTTTCACTCTATAGCATTTGGTCTTCATATGTGAAGGGGACAATAGAAATTTCTACTTCATGCAGCAAATGATAACATGAGCTCAGAAAGCCATGGTGATACGACGTGGTTGTGCAGCTTGAGTTCAGGAGTCTCACTGGCCCAGCCCATCAGAGTGAGTCCTCGTCTGGCTCGCACAACAAAAACCACTCCTCTCTGGATCCAGGCATCGCTCATGTCTGCACCCAGGCACTCCTGGCTGGCATCTCTCTCCCAAATGGCCCAGTGCTTCACTGGACAATTTGAAAGTAGCAGCTCCACTTTATTTCTGTTTCGACCGCTGTCACACAGAATCAATGAAGCTTCAACATATTATCTCAAATATATGGTCCTGACAGCCGGTTCGATGCTTTACAATAGCCTCGTTATGGCTGATTTTAAAAAATTAAGATGAGAGACAGGAAAATGGAACAAAGTGAAAATAAAAGATATGAATTGAGTCTTGGTCTGAGGAATCAATAAAGGACAAGCATGGCTCACCATGGGCTCCCCAGAGAGAAGGGAGTAAGCGAGGGTTCTTGCTTCCAGCTTCCAGCTCAGCACCAGTAAACTCCCATTCACTCTCTCACTTAGCAGTGTGAGGCCAGAGGTAATGAGATGGTGGCTGGACAGCCAGGTGAGAATTTCTCTCTGGTTTCACTGCCTTGTCTTCATCTATGGTCACACAGGTAACACCTAGCAGGAGCTAGGTGTTAACAGCTACACACCAAATGCTGTTCTGTGAGCTTTATGTAGATTAACCTATTGATTCTCACCACCCATGAGGCAAGTCCCATTCTTATTCTCCTTGTGCAGGTAAGAGAACCAACATGCTCAGAAGTCAAGGAAGACTGGCCAAGTTTTAAAAGGCTACTCACAGCCAGTGGCCAGTGTTTACCGTCAGTGATACTCCCGTTATCGTGAGTTCTGCCACTGTCTGCAGAAAATGTGAACTGCTCAGCACAGAACCAGGCATGCCACATGCATCCAACCTATGAAATCACCATTCACATGGGAGTGAGCACTGAGTAAATATTCATGTGAAATCTCTTATCTGAATTATACAATTCAAACAGCTCTGTAAATCCAAAGTTTGTGTATGTTCTCTTATTTACATGTGTGTAAGTTAAACTCACTGTTGGCAGCAAAATTTAAGCAGATCTGAACAAATCAGGTAACACAGACTGACTGGAACAGACAAAAAACCACTTATGGTATTATTCATCCTACACCATTTATTGTCATTTTCCAGCAGAAATAGTATGTGTTTGGTTATAGGTGCTGCCCAGGCCCAGCAGGTGGTGTTATGTAATAAGTAATACATGTATCAAATGGCCTTTCTCAGATCTGAAGCACTCTAAATCTCTGACACACTCTTGGCCCCTGAGGTTTCCAAAAGAGGACCATGGACCTATTTTATACCAAGATGGCTGTGACAGAAAAGGCCTGACTGGGACAGGAAGGCTGTCGGGAGGAAAGGGTCAGCTGCAGCAGAGCTGGGTGGCATCTCCCATGCTTCCCGTCACCGTGCTATGAGTTTGCTCAATCAATTTATTTTGACAGTCCTGCAGGGAAAAGGACATGATGCTCTTATTTACTGAGTAAGTGAGTTAATACAGATGGTCTCTGGGACTCTGGGCTGTGGCTTCACAGAGAAGCTGCTCCCTTGTCTAGGGCCAACCTCTGTGCCCTTCTTCTTCCTTCCCACCTTCCCTTTACATCCCAGAATGCCAGGGACAAAAGGCCTGCCCCTGAAATGACCTTGACTGGCTTCACCTTTTGTGACCAGGCATATTACCTTTGCGGGTCTCAACTTCAGAGACAGTGCAGTGAGGTTGAATCTATGCTCCTCATTGTCTCTTGGAGCAAACTGCTTAGACTCTCAGTGAGGAGCTCAGGCCCCTTCATGGGTTTCTCCAAAGTGCCTTTGTGAAGTGACTGAGTTGTAATACTACTGTTCATAAGGAGCTGAATCTAAGCCTCCTCTCAGTGAACGTACGTGCATAAAAATGTAGCCATTGCCTTCTATCGCAGTGGAGAAAGACAGCACGGGTTTGAAATAAGTCTGGCTGAGAGTCTCTTCCCAGCTTGAGGACCCTACACCAGGCTCGTGAGCCTGTATCCATGTCTGTGTGTGGGAATAATGCTCACCTTTCCTGGCAATACCCTGGAGCATCAAACGGCTCTCTGCATATCTAGAGTCCACAACATCTCCAGCCCCTAGTAGATGCCTCTTTGCCTCAACCGCCCTCCCCTTCTGCTAACAAGCTAATGGCACCAGTGACTATAACAGCCTCTTTTTGAACTTTAGCTGCCTAATAATTCCTAACTAAGAATGATGGGATTCAATATTGAAATCAATGAAGAAGAGCCACATGGCCCTTCTTAATCAAAACCTACCCCGATGATGCCATCACCTGCAGCCACATCAGAGGAAGCGTGAGAGGCAGACAAGCTGTGGAAGCCAGTGCTGTGCAAGGCTGTCTTCTTCTGAGAAGTAGAAGCCAGGCAAGCGGCCTCCATCTTTAATGACAGGATATAATTCCAGTTTCACAACTTAATTATGACTGGATGAAAAGGACAGCAGGAAAACTAGGTGTAGGTTAGGGAGTTTTGTCTCGTTAGGTTCCCTGACACCTCATTAGGGACTTTGAAAAACATTCTGCTTCCAGGCAATTTTGCTACTATCTCGATTTTTTTTCCACATTTATCTGGCTCCATTTATTTGACTTGACACAAATAGGAAAATGGGATCTTTGGTTTTTTTTTTCCTTTTTAGCTCATCAACTAGCACTTCTAGTTCCCATTTTGTGCCACAAGGTTCTTTGTCAGGTTATGATACTGATACCATTAGATCAGAACAGCCATAGTAATCTTCCCACAACAGGAGCTGGGCCACATGGCCGCTGTGCTCTGGGTCTTCCCCGTCATCTGTGAGATCAAGGTCAAAGACAACAGCATGGTGTTTAAGTGTTATCTTTTTTCCAGATCTTGCTCCTACCTATTTCTTCCAAAATATCCATTCTGATATTCTATTCTAGCTATTCACAGTGATACTCAATATTTTCTCAAGCACAAGAGAAAGTATGACATTTCCTTCTTTCTTTCCCCATCTCCTTTACCACCTGTGAAAATTTCACTTATCCACATAGGTTTTAATCAAAGACTCAGATATCAATCAAAATTCATTTGCTCTTCCCACTAAGAATATACTCCTGTCAGCTCCAAGACATCCTGTCTTAAATCCAGGCAATGTTCCCTATCTGCCTGCATCCTATAATCCCTGCCACAAATGACTTCCTGTTATCCTTAGGAGCAACTTACTACATAGGTCTGTCCCAACCTGCTGGGAGATGTATCTGAAGCCCTTTTCTCTGAGGTCCAAGTTCCCTCAGAGATACCAAATCTGCAAACCCCCTCCCAAATCCGTGGCAAAATAAATCTCAAGATTCGGAATTTTCTTCTATTATTATCCTTCTCTATTCCTTACTTGCGAGTAGAGGAGGACAAGGTCATGTTAAAATTACAATGTGAAGAAATGTGCATCTCTCTGAATTCTCCCATAGGTGCATATCTTGCATATATTAAGAGAAAAACAGCAGGTCAGGAAGGCCTGCTCCATGACACAAAGCCAGGCCATGTAATAGTGTAATATGTGAAGGAAGGCAAGGACTGTCCTTCCTCTGCCTGGGACTGGCATGTGCAGCACCGTTCACTATACCACACCATGACTTCTCTGAAGCCAAAGGGAATATCTCAGTATCCTAGGACTACATTCACTTAACTTGGGGATTCTGCCACCATTGCATTGCTTGTCAGGTAACTGAATTAATTGCTACAATAAGAAAAAGAGATTTGGAGTTTCTAGGTGCCCATTTAGTTTTCTGCAAGTTGCCAACTGCCAGAATGTCATAGGATGAGTCTAAGTATGTCCCTTCTTTAAACTTCTCTTTCCCTGGCTGTAAAGTCATAAGCTTTAAAAATGCAAAGCAGGGGCCAGAGGGTTAGCTCAGTGGTTCCGGCGCCTGCCTCGTAAGCGTAAGGACCTGAGTTCGATCCCCGGTTACCACATATAATGCTGGGCGTGGTGGCTCACGCCTGTAATCCCAGCACTCGGGAGGCAGAGACGGGAGGATTGCTGAGTTCGCGGCGGCTTGCCTGGGCACCATAGTGAGCTCAGGGCCAGCCTGAACTACAA
>PVIC010013213.1:0-38817 GCA_004025085.1 Thryonomys swinderianus
TGTCAGTGGCATTAAAAGCTGGAGATGATGTGGCAGCAATGTAGGCATGTCTCTGAGTGCTGCCTGGGAACACAGGGACACTGGACAGTGGGCGATTCATGGGCGTGAGGCGTGGACCCCGTAGGCTCTGTCCATCTAGGTGCAAGTGGGTGGCCTCCGCAGTGGTGTGAAGCACCGGGGAGCATCTGATGATCTGGAGTGGCTTCGGGTGGTGGAAAGGAAGCAGCCGAGGTGTGGGGACTTCCCATTTCTGTGGAAGGCTTTGCGCCAGGCTGTGCTTCAGGGGCCCAGAGATGAATCAGGTTTTTGTCCAAGTTGATGAAAATAGATTGCATCAAGTCTGGGGCCACCGCTTTGCTTTTCTAAACAGGAAGTTGTCTCTTTTTGAAACCTAGAGCTGTTGCAGAGATCGAAGAGCAGCTTTTGTTAGAGGAGGTTGAACTGAGGGAGTTGAGGCAGAAGCTGTGAGAAGTGACTCAAAAAGGCCTTTCACTTGTGAGAAGGAAGTGTGGTGGGAGGGGATTCCGCTCCCTAGTGCGCTAAGTTCTCTCTGTTGAAACATTCTGAGAGCCAGATGGGTGGAAATAATTTCAAGAACAATGCAGAGGAGAAGTAAGTTAGAACAAACTAACAAAGAAGTGAGAGCTGAGATGGAGGACAGGCTGGAACCAGAGCCGAAACATGGATCACAACCGTGGGCCTCTGTGTAATATGAAGAATTATTATGGAAAATTCCCAACAAATTAAAGCAGTAACAAGACTCTGAAGAACCGCATGTCCTTATCAGTGAAGGTCATCAGTTTCTAGTAATTAGCCTGTTCTATTTCAGTTCTGCCCTAAACCTTGAAGCCCCTAAGTAATATCGAAATGAATCCCATGCATCAGATCATTTCATTTATGAATGTATCAGTATGTATTTCTAAAAAGAAAAAGAACACAATTTCAATTTTAGGTTTTCATATAGTGCATAGCTCCCTTCTACAGGGCAACACTACTGATATGCAAATGCACTGAAGGATAACATCCCCGGAAGAACCTCTCCAGCTCCTTCTCACAGTGAGCTGCTGGCCCTTTGCACTTTCTCGGCATGATCGGTGTCTCATTCTTTGCCCCACACATGTCATGCAGACTTTATTGTTTCCTTGTCTGTGTCCTCACTAGTGTGGCATTGATATGAAATGCTCAGTAAGCATCATGTCTTCCCGACGTTTCCCAAGCTCCTTTGCATTTAATTTGGGGCTTTGTGACTATAGGCAGGCCAATGAATGGTAAGTGAAAACCTATTTTCAACAAATGTTTGGAAGTAAGGAAAAATAAAATGAAGAGAGAAAGAAAGGAAGATAGAAAAGATAGCAAGGAAGCAAGCTTATACTGTGAGCCCAGCTTTTGATATGAGCTCAAAATTTCCCCAGCAGAGAATAATAGTAAAAGCCAATCAACCCAGAGAGCTGTCTTTTGGAAGTTTTCTGAAATTCTGTCGTAAGAAGTGTGTCTAACATTATCGTTTTGCTTTACCAAATGATTCAGCCACGAAACCAAAGTTTAAAACCAAGAGTCTCATTAGTGCTTCTTTCCTAGATTTGGGAACTTGCCTGCATCCTCTGGTGCCCTTTGACATTACTCCTTCCTGCCACCCTTCACTTGCCTCTCTTGTATGTGTGCCCACTGTGGGCCTCCTCTAGCCAGACACTGCTTCCAGTGCCGTTGTACAAGAGGGCACGAGTCTGGTCCACAGGCGAGCAGCCAGGCGAGAAGATAACTTCCATGCAGGGTGGTGAGTGCTCTGGGTGATCCCGGGCTTGTCCAGGTCTCAGAGGAAGGGCTTCCCAGAGACAGTGTCTCCAGCAGATTCTGGGGAGGGGATTAGTCAAGTCAGGGACTGTCTTGTTTCTTCTTTTCAGCTCAGCATCCCTCTCTACTTATGTGTCTCCCCTTGAGTGCCAGGCACTTTTTCCTGCTCTTGCAGGAAGACAGATACTCATCCTATGAATATGTAGGGAGAAGTCTTCCAGTCCAGTCCCACCATTACTGAAAGATCTCTAGGAGACGGGACCTGCAGAAGTGCGTACACCTGTGACATGAGCAACTGTCTACGTGCAGCACTGGCGGTTTTTCTCTGAGGCGGAGCTGGTGAATCCCAGGTCTAACATACTGCTCTTGTTCCTGGAAAGGGAATCACTGTAGAATGGGGAGGGAGGAAATTTTCATCACAAATGCTTGTCATTGTCCTTTTTCACCATCTTAATATACACTTCACCCAAAATTTAGCAATGACAGGACTTCGTAGTCTTTTTTTTTTAAGCTCCATCTAGATAAGATGATCACTTAGTCTATAAGATGCACCCGTGTACCTGGGGAACTGCAGTTAACATTCTAAAATATGTTTCAGATGCAGCCTAAATAGCTTAAGGATCAGGAGATGGTTTAGTTTATTTATTTTGTAAAACTACAAGTTTTACAAAGTCCTGCAGCTCCTATTTAGCCTTAGCATAACCCCTCGAAGATAGGAAGTTGAGTCTAATCAGTTGGGACTTTCATCCCTGATTGTGCCCCTAAGAATTTAGTACCGGGCTGGGTTCCATCTGATGATTGGAACTTTTATTCTGTAAGTGGCTGAAGGTTGAGACAACTTTAGCAGCAAACCAGGAGTTATGCTGGCTGCTGAAAGAAACCATCTTTTGGTTATCCTCGGCAGAAATAACTCTTTTAAAGAACCGTATTTTGCACTTGGCTCATACTGGGGAAAAAAAGGTTTATTAAATTGAAGGATGTAGGAGAAAAAAGAAGGTCATTTTAAACTAGCTCCTCCTTTGATCCTTACTTAAACTCAGTGGTGCTATAAAGGAGAGCAGCTTCATACCTCACGCCTTCGTGTTCTATTCCTGAGCAGTGCAGGGCAAGGCTGAAGCACGAGTCACTTCTTTTTCTGTTCAGAAGGGAGTTTTTTCTGATTATCCATTTCTAAAATACAAAATGACACTTAGAGATGTAATGGAGTTTTTTCTAGGTGAGAAAAAAGGTAACTTAGTTTATAGTCATAAACCTTTAATGTCAACATGTTTTTGTTTAATAGCATATTCTAGAATCTGTTCTCCAGAAATAAAATGTCTTAGCAAATAAAGATCTATGTATGAAAGACAGGGAAAATTTGGAAGCAAAGTACTGATGTTTACTGACAGAGGACAGTTGAATAAATTATGATTGAACCATGGAGTAGAATTTTTTTTTTTTGGAGACAGGGTCTCGCTTTGTAGTTCGGGCTGGCTCTGAGCTCACTATGCAGCCTAGGCAAGCCTCGAACTCAGCCATCCTCCTGCCTCTGCCTCCCGAGTGCTGGGATGACAGGCATGGGCCACCACACCCGGCTAGAATTTTTTTTTTTCAGCACAGGGGATTGAACTTGGGCCCTTGTGCTTCCAAGGTGGGTGCGGTACCACTTGAGCTAAATCCTCAGCCCCTACAAGACAATTTTTTTTTTTGCAGGATACTTCATATGATATCATTTTGTCATATGTAAACAGACAAATTGCATATATGTCCATATATTTCTATGCAGAACTAGAGAAATAATGAAAATATACATTAAATTGATGGCATGGTTTGTGCTAGGGATCAAATTCAGGACCTCACACCACTCAGGCACTGTTCATCTTTATATGTAACAAACTTTTACTGACATGGGAAGAGAGTCCAGAAGTATTCACAGTGTTTTCCGAACCCAAGAAGCCTCTAGCCAGCTCGCTGAATCCTCGGTGTCTGGATTTAGCTGCTCAGTAGCATCATTATTAAAATAATCAAAAAGACTTCCATTTTCTCTTAAATTCAGAGAAGTTACTAGTGTATCTCAAATGACATTTCCAGCGTATAAAAAGATATGAAGACAACCTCGTATCTGCAACTTTGCTCTTCAGAGAATATAGGTTTCAAAACTGACTTGATTTCTCAATAAATCAAAATTATTTTGAAGAGAATAGACTGATAATCAACCAGAAGTCCTAAGGTTAGTTCTAAAGTTGCTCAACACTTTGGTTTGACAGCATAAACAGAGTCTGTGATCTCATTTTGCTTTCAGTTGTTTGTCAATCCATTTTTTGTTTGGGACTACCTGAGTGTTAGAAGTTCCAGGTCTCTTCAATCCCCAGTACTGGGGGGAAAAATCAATGAACAAAAGTTCCAAGCTTGCTAAAATGAACTAGTCTCTTATTTTATCCTCAATTAATGTTAGCCATAGACCCTTCTTCTCCCCTTATAGTGCACATTCAGCCATTAGGCATGCCCTCCTTCAAATTGATATGTGGTAACTGAGCAATTTCATTTTGCTGTGAGGACATTGCCTTTGGCTAGGATTACTGCAAAAGCTTCTTGACTGTTATCTTTGTGAATACTGGTCTGCAACTCCCATGCTTACAATCCCATTCCACCAGAATACGCAGTCTTTCTCATGACCACAGGCCTTGCAGGACCCCCTGCATTCCCTAAGCAGAACTCACCTCCTATTGCTCTCAGCTTCTCTCTTCTAGCCCATCCTGGCTCCTGCTGTGTCCCGAATGCTGCCTCAGCCTTCTAGAGTCTCTAGCAAAGTACCCCAAACAGTGTAGTGAGTGGTTTAAACAGCAGAAAGGGACCTTCTCATAGTCTTGGAGGTAGAATTTGCAAATCGAGATGTCGGTAGCATCATGTGTCCTTTGCTTCTTCTGTGGGAGGATCCTCTCCTGCTTCCAGTCTCTCAGGTGCTCCTTGGCTGTGGCAGCACCATCTGATCTCTGCTTCCTCTTCTGTGCAGCCTTTTTCCTCTGTCTGTGTATCCTAGTGTCTTCAGATGGCATTCTCATTGGATGTCTGCCCAGACTTCCTTTTTTATCAGGGCCCTAGACATTGGCTAAGGGTTAACCCTAACCCTAAGGTTACCTTAGCATGAACAACAAAAGACCCTACAATCAAATATGGAAGCGTTCATAAGGTGCTGGAAGCTAGGGCTTCAACATTTTAAAAAAAATTTCCAACCTGGGCCAGAGATTTAGCTCCGTGGTCCTGGTGCCTGCCTCGTAAACTCAAGGTCCTAAATTTGATCCTGGTAACCACATACAGTGTTGGGTGTGGTGACTCACACCCACTAGCAATCAATACCACATACCACAGTGCTGGGCGTGGTGGCTCATGCCTGTAATCCCAGCACTCGGGAGGCAGAGACATGAGGATTGCTGAGTTCGAGGCTTGCCTGGGCCACATAGTGTGCTGAGGGCCAGCCTGAACTACAAAGCAAGACTCTGTCTCAAAAAACAAACAAAAAAAATTTCCAACCAGGGAAAGGGGGGAGATGGGATGGATGGGGGTGAAATGAAGTGAGGAGCAGAGGGCACAATTCAACCTACAACAGACACCCGAGTATCCACTTGACCCGCTCTCTCTCTCTGTCTTCGAGGTATGACTTTAATGATCTGTCTGTTCTCAGTGAAGCCTGTTGGAGTTACCCCATTTCTTTGGCTGATCTGCCTCAATTCCTGGTGCCAACTTCTAATCCCTCTACCATAGCAGGCATTATCTTCTAACATTTGAGACACTTCTCTATTTACTGTGCCTGTAGTTGACTGTCTGTCCCAATGTTGACCTTGAAGAGTAGTGTAGACTTCTTTGGTTGATGTATTCCATCTCTTGTTACATAGCCTGGCACACAGACACTCAATATTCTGTAGAACTAACTGATTGCTTAAAATTTTTTTTTCAAAGGAAGGGCAAATCCGTATTCTTGGCAGTTGTTATTTTCTAGTTATATTTTAAACTTTAAAAAATTTCATTGCTGGAAGTTTGCAGTATACAATGATTTCATTCATCATGGGGAGTTGGTACATGTACATAACACATTTTAATTCTTGTTTTTGTCCTCTTCCTCTTCCCATCTGCCCCAGCTCCTTCTTTTCTAGAACTATTGACTATTTAAAAGGGTAAAGTTTCAGGCTGATGCGATGTGAGTAATCATGTATGACATGTGATTGAGATTCATGTAAGGTCTTTCTTAAGCCTCTTTTCCATACATTTGTTATTTGTTCTGGGTGCTTTAAGAAATGGTAACCCACGCAGTTACTTTTCTCAATCCCATATTCAAGACAAAGTATATAATAGCCTTGGGCTGTGGTTTCAATTAGCATAGCAAACCTAGTACATACTTTCTTCCTGGCATCCAGATTAAAGGAGCTGTTTTCACTTTCCAGCCCGGTTCCTATTTCTGCTTTCTCTCTTTCTCACTAAAAAACATCTATGGTATTCACAATATATTGGTAAGTCAAAAAGCAAGTCATCACACAGAGTTCATATTCTTTCTTTCTTTTTTTTGAGACAGAGTCTCGCTTTGTAGTTCAGGCTGGCCCTGAGCTCACTATGTAGCCCAGGCAAGCCTCGAACTCAGCAATCCTCCTGTCTCTGCCTCCCGAGTGCTGGGATGACAGGCGTGAGCCACCACGCCTGGCTCATATTATTTCATTTTGTAGAGGTAAAAACAATGTGGGTATATATTGCATTTGCTTTAGTACGAAAAAAAGTGAGCTAAACATGGGATGAATACATATATAATAAATATTTTATATATATATATGACTTTGGCAATATAAATATTAAGAGGCAAATGAAGAAAAAGCCTCCCTTCAGAGTGAGTTTTGCACAGCATGAAGAACAAAAGCTGTTGGCCACTGAATGCAGCATGCTCTGCTGGGAGGAGATCTGAAGAAGAAATCTTGTACTTTTCTATTTACCACTCTGGAAACTAATCATTAGCAGAATACAGACCTCAGCTGTGCTTTCAGAATGTGTGGACAAAGCCTGGAGGGAAATCTAAATACGGGACCAACTGTGGCATCATCATGGGGAGAGATTACAGATGATTTTCATTGTCTCTTTTGCTTTTAATTTATTCTTTATTACACTGAAATCATCCACTGGGGTGTGTGTTATTGCCTGGGGACAACAACCCTGTGTCCCTGCTCTCCAGGCCTGGAAGAGCCCTTGGGCCTGAAGAGAGCACAGAGGTTGGTGTCTGGGGACACAGCATGTTCACCCCTGGGTCCTGCCATCATTAAGTCTGCAAATTAGGCCGCAAAGCCTTTGGAGAAACAAAGATTTTACAATATCAGGATCGATGAGCTTCCTCCTAATCCAGGGAGGATTTAGAAAGGAACTAAACTGGAGTCCCACCTCTTCCTGCTGGCTTCACAGACTTTCCCCACAAGAAATCATGAAGAAAGAGAGAGGCCAGGTGAATGATGGACACCATTCTTGAAATAATAGTAGTGAGACTCTAAAAGTGTCTATCATCAATTTGACATGGATGATACAGACAGCAAGCAGGGCAGTTCTGGGACCTTGAGGCTGGTGCCTTAGAGAGGATTAACTGATTTTGATACAGAGATTGCCAAAGTACAAACTATGCAATCGGCTCTTAAAAACTGGTGTGTTTTAGACTCAGTGGAGAGCTTCCCTGGCCCCACCCACTGTCTGTATCAAAAGTAAGTGCCATGGACCTGGGAATCTAAATTTTAATGGGTACGTCTTTGCTTTTATCTGACAGGATTCTCTGACGTAGGCTGGCACCTGGAGGTAGCATCAGCCTTCACAAGTTCAAAGGCTCAGGCCCATAAGACTACTCACATACTAGATCCAGCCCCAGTCCACAGCTCCCTGTACTTCTGCTAGTGTGACTATAAATTCAAAGACTCCTGTTTTTTTTTTTCCAGTCCCCTTAGATTTGACAATTTACTAGAACTACTCAAGGAACTGAAGAAGGCCCTATACTTATAATCAGTGCTTCATTTAAAGGTTATAATTCAGAAAGACCTAAACAGAAGAGATTCAAGGGACAAGGTAAGGGGTGAGGACACAGGGCTTCTCTGTTCTCTTGGGGTGCCTCACTATCCCTACATATCTGAGTTCACTAATGCAGAAACACCCTCATCACTCGCCAGTGTTTACTGAGCTTTCTGAAGTAGACATGATTGATTAAATTATTGACCATTAACAGCTGAACTTGATCTCAAGCCTCTCTTCCCTTCCTGGAAGTTGGGGGTTGGCTGGAAGTTCCCCTCTTCTCATCGCATAGCTGTTCTTTGCTGTGGCCAACCCTTTCCTTGGAAGTGAAGGTCAACTTTCTCAGTCTTTTTTTGTACTGCAAGAATAAAATATTACAAGCTGAGTTCATTTTTTTTTTTAAAGAGGAATTTAATTCTTTTTTTTTTTTTGCTTTTTGAGACAGGGTCTCGCTTTGTAGTTCAGGCTGGCCCTGAGCTCACTATATAGCCCAGGCAAGCCGCCGCGAACTCAGCAATCCTCCTGTCCCAGCCTCCCGAGTGCTGGGATTACAAGCGTGAGCCACCACGTCTGGCATTGTGGTATGCGGCGTTGATTGTTGGTGGGCATGTCTCCATGCCCAGCATTATATGTGGTTACCAGGGATCGAACTCAGGACCTTGCACTTGCGAGGCAGGTGCCGGAACCACTGAGCTAACCCTCCGGCCCAGGAATTTAATTCTTATAGTTCCTGAAGGCTGTGAAGTTCAAGATCAAGGTTGTCACAGGCTCATTGTGAGTGAGGGCTGCTCTTAGCTTCCAAGGTGGTGCTTTATTGCTGTATCCAAGAGAAGAAACAAACTCCTGTGTCCTTTTTCAGAAGGACAAAAGTCCTGCTTAGCTTCCTTCAGCCTTATATGGGTACTTATCTCATTCATCAAGGTAGAGCCATTGGGACTTAATCATCTCCTGAAGGCTCCGCCTCTTCACATTATTAGTCTGTAGTTTCAGTTTTGAGTTTGAAGAAGACATATATATCCCAACTATAGAACCCACCATGGTTCGTATGACATTCTTTATAAATTACAAAAGATGCTTTTACTGTTTAAGAAATCGCAAGCACTCTGTTGCAGAAACTGGGGGCAAAGACTAAATATACTTTTTTGTTTGTTTGTTTCTAGTACCAGGGATTGAACTCAGGACCTTACATGGTACCACTGAGCTACCTCCCTGCTCCCCATATACTTCTTACTATGGCCTAACTCCAGGTGATTCTGAGGCATGTAGCCATCACTGAGAATCAAATGTGCAAGATAATATTGACCGTGCTTGACAAGTCCAAGTATGGGTGTGGTTTTGATAAGCAGAGAATTCTATTTTGGAAGATTTTGGAAGATCTATTTTGTAGGTCTTTTCTTCATTCTCCTTTCAGTAAGGTCTTTCAAGAAACAGTTGTGGTCCACGTCTCAGTTCCTTGAGCTCCCTCTTCTTGTTGTTCTGCAGTGTGGTACACATGTGAAGAGTTCTCTCTGCCCTTTACCTAGTGCTGGCAATGCTCCTTACCTCTTGTCTACATCCTTCTTACTCTGCTTTCCAGCTGCTATGGCTCCTGTTTCACATTTCTTTAATGAATCTGGTGCAAAATTCAGTATCTTTGAGCATATACCCAGAGAATATTCTCAACAAATGCTTAATGCGAGTGAGTGAGGGTATGAACACTGGGCTTTATTATGGGAAGGAAGCCAAAGTGGTTTGTGTACAACATGGATGTAATAAAATCTTGTTAACCACCTGAGTAAACCCAACTTTGAGATTCAATTCTTCACCTTGAACTAGGTTGCATGGAATGGATAGCTAAGCATGACTTCTGCTTCAGAGTGATGAAAATTCATTACTGGTAATCGATGTAGGAGACAAATCAATAGGCAAGATACAAGGAGATGAGTGGGAGACTGGAAGTTAGAGTATCTCAGTTTGCACAGCCTGGCTCTACTGCTTGCTACTTGACAGGCCTTGGAGTAACTTGCTTGCTTCATCTTCCTTCACTTGGTCATTCATTCATCCATTTTCTTTTCATGGTAATCTACACTATATGTACTGCATACATTGTACATTATTTCATTTAATCTGCACAACATTGTAGAGTAATCACCTTCCCAATTTATAATTTTAGAGATGGAGAGAGGTCACATTTCTGTTCCTTCATGGCAACTGTACCCTTTAGTCTCCCTGCTTCTGTGCCAGGGTTTCTGACCTCTGAACCCTGAGACACAGTGATTATTTACCTGCAGCTATGAGTTTGCAAAGAGGAAGCAAATGAAGTTTTAGAGTTGGAAGGTAGTGGAGGTAATCTAATTCACCTACATTTAAATGAGGACTCAGAACAAGATCCCAAATTAGGGATTGGGAGGTGACATTTCCAGGACAGCTCCTCCCATCACCCAGCTTCAGCTGATGGGTAGGGAACAGGAAGGGTTCTTGGGGAATGCTGTCAGGTCCAGGATGTCTGCAGAGGATGGTGGCCCTGAGGTGTCTGTCCACTCAGACGTGAAGGATAAGGCAAGATCAGGCTGACGCTCTAAGTTGGTTCCTACTGGGGTTTTCCATTTCTATAGCACACTAACCCATGTAAAACAAAAACCCCAATTTATGTGTACTGAAGACAGGCAGGGGAATGGAAAATATCAAAGCATTTGTTAGAAGAAACCTTTGAATATTTTGAACAGGATATAAGTTATGAGTTTGCAATAAAAACTAAGGGTTTTTAGTCTGACGCACTGGCTCAGATTCCTGTAGTTGGAGCTTTTTAGGAGGTTGAGGCAGGAGGACTGCAAGTTCGAGTTCAGCCTGGGCAACTTAGTGAAACTCTGTCTTAAAAATAAAAGAAGGCTGGACACACATGTGTAAATATCATATCATTTCTCTAGTGTGAGAAAATGGAAAGTGTAACTAAGGTCCAAAATGTACAGTAGATATTGTGAAATCGGAAGAAAATCTTCAAAGGGTATGGGGGCAAAGAAGGGAAGGAAAACATTTGAATATAAAAAGGAAAAAACAGAAACAAAGCTTATGTATGTGGGGTGTGGAGGGGCTGAAAGAGGACAAGGGAATGGGAAAAAGGAAAGCAAATATACCATGTACAGGTATAAATTCTCAGTGATCACTATGCATACTTAAACTGTACAAATCAATCCAATTTTTAAAAAAAGTCTGGAGATGTAGCTCAGTGGTAGTGAGCCTTTGAGTCCAAAATTTAGTACTGTGATAAAAGCTCCACCAAGGGTGGGGCATTTAGCTCAGTAATTGAAGCATTTTCCTGGTAAGCACAAGGTCCTGGGTTCAATATGTGATGCCAAATCAAAATAAAACCTACAAAAAAAAAATTAAAAAGAAAAAAACCCCACCAAACCAAAAACAACAAAACAGATCAAACGGCTGTGTTTCTCTTTTTGCTGATAAAGTTCGAAGACAGAGTTGAAAAACTTTAGGGTTAACTACTGCCTGGCTAAAAAAAATAAATAAATAATGACAGTGTTTAACTCTCCCTTTTAAATATATGAGCATTCATTGTTATGTTAAAAAAAACAAATGTGGGAAGTACAGTTCCGTGGGGATGGTTTGGATAGCCGGCCCACGTCCCCCGCCCCAGGACAAAGCCAGCCAACAACAACATAACATCCTACAGCTGGAATGCGCTCTGGATTTCTATGCTGAATGTGTACCGTCATTATACTTTCTTTTCCCAGCCCCCATAACATACATTTAAAAGTCAAGATCCCAAATCCCTTAAGTAAAACCTATTTTGTGAGTCACACTCTTCAAACTTGGCTGGAAGGAGAACAACCTCTAACTACCATGTGAATTCAGAGGAAGCCTTCAACGGATTTACACGCCGAGGCCTTCCTGCAGGAACAGCAAGATTCACTCCTTCGTGGGTGTGGGCGGCTCTCAGAGGAGAGCTCTGATACCACAAATATTTGTTCTGTTTGGCTTTGCGAGCAATCGAGTGACCTTTCTGTTGTGTTGTTGTTAGCAGGAGATTTGCCCTCCAGATTGTTTGCTATAAACTGACATTAAAATTTGTTTTGCTTTCCCAGGGCCACACAGGTCCCAAAGCGGGAGAGCGGAACGTATAGGACGCAGGACACAAACACCAGGAGGGTGAAAGAGCCCGACCAGGGAAGGATCCCGCAGACTGGGAAAAGTGCATCTTTCTTCGCTGAACTGAATTTTGCCTCAGGCTTGTCCTGTTGCTGAGAAATAAGAGCCTCTCTCTCTCTGTGGCGGGCGCTGGAGAAATACAAACTGTACCTTTGCTTCAGGGCTTTTCCTCAACTATCTGGGCTGGACAAACACAGAACTGCCTTTCTTGGACTCCTGCCCATCTGAAGGGGGGATGCGTCCTGC
This sequence comes from Thryonomys swinderianus, assembly GCA_004025085.1. Taxonomy (NCBI): domain Eukaryota; kingdom Metazoa; phylum Chordata; class Mammalia; order Rodentia; family Thryonomyidae; genus Thryonomys; species Thryonomys swinderianus. Next base: position 12,181 of record PVIC010013213.1, read on the forward strand.
CGCACTGGCAAGACATCAACCGGAGTCCACAGGAGAACGCACAAAAAGAATGGGCTGTTATCTGGGTCCAGAGAAAAGCCACTCACAGGATTTGAGGTCTGCTGCACACCACTGAGAGAAGGCCAGCCAGGCCGCCTGCGCTTCTGGCGGAGGAAGCTCTGCCGTCCCAATGTCACCCTTGCAGAGCCACCCTGAAGCCTTAGCTCAGGGCCAGCATGAAAACAGACAGATGGGCCTTCGTTTCTGACTACAGTGGTGAAACTTTTAGAGTCTGAATTGGGTTACAGTCTGCCTTTGAGAGGGTCCCCACCACTGCCCGAGCTCCTCTAGACGTGCTGTGAAGCAAGGCGCTAGATCTCCAAAGTCTTCGGAGCAGGACAGGAGAGGCAAGGAAAACGTGAGGCCACAAGGGGTCCAGGGCGTGGTGAATACAGGTAGGTCCTGCTTTAGGTCAGGGCCGAGTTCCGTTCAAGACAAAATGGCAGCAGCAGCCTGAGCAATGGCCGCACCGTCCCGAGGTTCTGCGTGCGGCTCCTGCTCTGAACCGAGGCACTGGACCCTCCTCATCTCCAGGGCAGGTACATTCGAGACAGGCAAATCAAATTGGTCACTGGACCACAAGTACAGTCCTGCAAAATTTTTTTGTTTTTGAGACAGGGTTTTGCATTGGAGTTCGGGCTGGCCCTGAGCTCACTGTGTAGCCCAGGCAAGGCTCGAACTCAGCAATCCTCCTTCCTCTGCTTCCTGAGGGTTGGCATTACAGGCATCAGCCTCCATGCCCAGCACTGTGGGATGTGGCACTGATTGCTGGTGGGCGTGAGTCACCATGACTGGTATTATTGTATATGGTTACCAGGGATGGAACCAGGGACGTAGTGCTTGCTAGGTAGGCACCAGAACCACTGAGCTAAATCTCCAGCTCCAAATCCCACATATTTTATTTCTGTTTTATTTCTCATTAGCCCCAGGTTCTTTCCAAACCAATGACAGATTGTACAGGTGCTGGCCATGACCACTTGACAGTTTTAATCGATTCTCAATAGGGCACAGAGCATAACCTGAGCATTTGCTGTGTGTCAGGCATTGTACTGTATGTGAGGATTCATTACATCTTTCCAGTGCTTTTACTAACCCCACCCTACCCATGTGGGAGCCTCAGTTCAGGAAAGTAGCATGAGGTATCCAAGCTCTCACAGCCAGCACCCGGTGGGTTGTCACTGGAATCCATCTCAGCTGACCCCGCGCCTTGTGTACATGTTTCCTGTACACCACACAGTCCACAGAACATAAGGAGATGCCTCCAGTTTCCCCATGCCGGGAGTTTCTGGTCTGAAGCAGAATCAAGGGGCCGTAGGGCTAGAGGCCTCCGCCCTGGAAAAGGCCGAGCTGTCTGCACTTTGGAGCCACCGGAGAACAGGTCATGGGTGGGAAGCTGCACAAGCGAGTCAGACATTTACTAAATAGTTATTGCACGACAGAACTGCCCTTTTATCAGTGAGACCTTGACAATCCTCAAAACTCCATTCCTAGAATGAGGGTCACTGGCCAGGCTTGGGGCAGCTGTAAGATGCTCTGCGAAACTTGAAAAGTGCTTGTGGCAGGTGGTGGCTGAGCCACGCTGCCAGGCGAGGGGGGTATCCAGCTGGACTACGCAAGCTGGGCTTCCCCTAACAGCGGGCTTCACCTACACAGAAGCTGAGAAAGAGCTGAAGCAGAGACGGCAGAGACCCTGCAAGTTCAGGATTATCTCTTTCTCCTCTCTACAGCCTAGGAAGAAGGCTAGAAGCTCTTCAGCCCCAAAGGAGACACCAGAGCAAGCAAACTCTGAATAACCTAGCTTAAGAAACCACTGAGCGCAAACCAGTGGGAAGAAAAAGTGGGTTTCCCTGAACATTTTGCATGCTCTGCTTTGTAGCTCAGGGTGAACTGTATAGCAAAAAACCAAGTGGATTTTATAATTTTGGAAACACTTGTTTCCTTTAGTAGGCAAAGCCTTTGCATCAGTCAATATTTAGCATGAAAGCACCAACATTTCACCAAAAAAATTCCAGTTTCAAAGTGAATAAAACATTCTATAACCAAAACACTACCAGAAAAAGTTGGTTCGGGAAGTAATAGAAAATGCAAAGATGCGCTTGCAGTGACTTCCATGGAAAAACTACAGTACAATATGCAAACCATTTCCACTGTGGTTTAGCAGAAACTACACGTTAGACATTGTGTTCTGACAAGCCCTTAGACCCAAGTGAATTTCTTTGGTACCTGATCAATGGGCTGATGGAATCAAGGCATTCACAGAATCAAGGCCTTTCATGCAAGGGAGGGAATCATCTGGGGGTGAACTAGAACTAACCCCAAACCCTATGGAAAATTCCAGCACTGTGTAACGACATAGTTGATTGCTTACACAGGTGTCAGCAGGTCAAAGAGACAGGAGTTTCAGTAACGCAGGTGCTGGTAGTGTGTACCTGCCGTGTGGCCCACATGTTGGGGCACTGTTTCATAACTGGCTCGTCTGAGCCCCTGAATCTTCGGGTTGCTGCTGTTTGCACAGTGTGTGATGATGTCTCCTGCCTCCCCCCACACTAGTCTCCCTGTTCTGACTCATCATGAAGTTTGCTTTGGTAGTTTATTTCTCAGCTCTGGAGTGACATGGGGCAGGCACTACACTTCCGGGAAGGAGGGATGATTGCCCTGGCTCTAGCCTCCATCACCTCTCTCCTAGATTATTACAATAGCTTGCCCTTGTCTGGTTAGATACTCTTACGACTAAGAAAGCTCATGACAGCCCTGTGCTTTTTTTTCTTTTTTGAGACAGGGTCTCACTTTGTAGTTCAGGCTGGCTCTGAGTTCACTATGTAGCCCAGGCAAACCTGGAACTCAGCAATCCTCCTGTCTCTGCCTCCTGAGTGCTGGGATTACAGGCGGGAGCCACCACACCCGGCACTGTGGTATGTGGTATTGATTGTTGGTGGGCGTGAGACTCCACACCCAACATTGTATGTGGTCACTGGGGATCGAACTCAGGACTTTGAACTTGCGAGGCAGGTGCCAGAACCACTGAGCTAACCCTCCAGCCCCTGCCCTGTGCTTTTGACCTAGAAGGGGCGCCCCATTACTCCGAGAGCAAAACCCTACACCTTTCCAACAGCCCTGTGCACACACCATGCTCTCTGCCAACCTTCCACATGCTGACCTCACATCCTGCTGCGCCCTTGGCCCAAGCTCCCTCCACTCAGCTGCACTGGCCTCCTGTGCTGCCCTCGCCATGCTGGCTGCTTCTCCCTCTGCACTGACTCACTCCCTCGCCTTTAGCTCTGCATAAATGGCATCTTCTGTAATTATCCTACATAATACAGTAAGTTACCTACTTTCACTGCTCTATCCGCATCTCTCTTTATCTCCCTTTGTTTTTATTTTCTCCAGACCCTGATCACCCTCTGACACTTAGTGTAAGTCACTTATTTGTAGTAGTTTTTGTCTCTTGGAGGTGCAGGGATTTTTGTTTGTTGTGTACGTGATGTTCCAAACAGGGCCTGGCACACAGTAGGTATTTAACAAAAAAAATTCAAGCCCCTCCTATTCTGCTCCATACGGATCATTTCCCTTCACCTGCCACGATGCTGAGTGCATTTCCTAAGACCCAGCATCTTGGCTAGCTCCATGTTTTATAACCGGTGGTCTCAGAATTCCGTCATGGAAGTACTGAGGGTGGTACCAAGCCAAGGTTGTTCAAGGGAAGGATAACGCAGTGCTCCCCACCCACCTCGTGGTATTAAGTCTAGGGTGAACATACAAAAGGCATGTGGATAACTGAGGACCAGACCAAGAAACAAACATACAATGAAATATTCAGTGATTGCATTTGACATGTAATCATTTAGCAAATAGTTTTTAAGCCCTAGATTTTGTGTTGATATATCCTGAATCTTTCTTCTCACTACTGCCAAAGCCCGTACATGAATGACTGTTATCCTGACTAAAGATTGAAGGCAGGACCCTGGGGTTTCCATCTCCAGGTCGGGAGGCTGCCTTGGAAAGGCTTCTGCGCCCAGGGCCTGGCCTGTCAGGTCACGCCGTGTGAACACCTCATTTTAGGCCTCAGGGACTCTGAGACTATCTGGGTTTCCTCTTTCCTGAAGGAGACATTTCCTGCAAGAGATGGAGGGCGCGAGGCAGAGGCCTAGGAAGGGTTAACGGCCACTGTCACTGTTCCTTAGGAATTCACTAAGTAATCGTGTCTTCGCTGACCCTCAAGGTCCAAATCAATTCCCACTTCCAGCTTAATCCCCAGGGTTCGTCTTTGTTACTGCCAAACCCATCTCTTCTCCCTCAGCCTGGACTCCCTTCGTTTCCATTTTGTCTTTCTGTTGTTGTTTGCCTTTTCCTCTTGTGCTCACCTCTCCTGCTACCAGAGCCCCTCAGGCTCCACCGTCTCCCTCTGGCTCTTCCTGCTCCTTCCTCTCCGCCTTCTCCCCAAGTTCTCAGCTTATCTCTGAACATGCCCTACTGGTGTCTTGGAAGCCAGCTGGACTTTTTCTTGCTTCTTGCTGGCACAGCACCCCGCTCTGAATATCCACGCTGACCTCTCCCTGGCCTTTCTTGTGGCGCCCCTCACTCCTCAGCACTGCACGTCCTTGGGGGGCCTATCGGCTCTCCGCTAGTCACTGCCTTCTGGGAGTCAAGGGAGTGAGGCAGTGGGATCCTCTTCCTCCTACTTTACTCTGGGCTGCTGTTTTCACTCTGCCGTACAGAGTAAGATCCAGCAAAGGAAGCTGCCTCTGGAGTCTTTGGTGAATCACAGAGTTATCCACACCCTTAACTTCCAGCTTTCCCCAACTTATCTGAAGCCTGGCTTCACCCACTGTTGGGTCTGTCCATGGCGAGGGAAGTGTGCCTTGGGTCTGATGGATTGCTTCTATAGTTTCTGCTCTATCCATTTTCTCTCAGGCCTGGTAGCCTGTCATTTACCCCTGGGTTGTGTTCTTGACTTTCCAGAATGGCACTTCTTCATCTCCCCTGGAGCTATGTGGAGTGTCTGCAGGGACTGTGACTCAAGAGTATGATAAAAATGACATGCCATTCGTATTTTCTCAGTCTTATATCTGTTGTGTGACACGTGAGGGGTATATTCTTCCAGCCCTCCTGGGAGACCACCATGTGGCTTCTACAAGGACGAGCTGTGGGAACACAGCAAAGGAAGCACCAGACTGTCACACTGCTGCTTCTCAGCACACATCTACCCTTGCGAATGAGGTGTCCCTGGACCTCTTCTAGAACCTGAGGCCCGGAGCGTGGGGAGAGTGCCCTCCACGAAGTCACCTGGCTTTCTCTAGACTTTGTGTAGCACTAGGTAGGTCAACACCTGTTCACTGTTTGCCTAGTTTATCATATTTTCTGTGTGAAAAGCTGCAGCTGTACTTTTAATAATTATATTAGCAGCACTTACTTTATCATAGGGGCTGAGACTTTAGACAGGTGTTTTATTATTGTTGTTGTTATTTTGTGTGTGTGTGGGGGCACTGGGGACTGAACTCAGGACCCTGTGTTGGCCAGGCAGACACGGTAACACCGAACTGCACCCCCAGCCCCAGGTGTTCTATTAAATACATTGCTCTGCTGTGCCTTTGCCACGCTATGGCTGGAAGACATGTCCCAGGAAATCCGCTGCACTAATCTTAATTTGAAATTCTGAACTCTTAAAATAAGGAGATAAATATATTATGCATATATATTCAGGAAATATTGTTTCATTGAATAATTTCTGACCTCAGTAATTATAATGTGGCCAATTTATTTTTCATCATACAAATGGCAAAATGCAACTAGATGATATTAAGTGTCAGAGAAAAATAATGAAGCTTCCCTTTCACAAGTCGTTTGTAAACAAAACAAAACTAAAACCTTAGCCCTTTATGTTCTTTTAATGGTTTTGTAATTGAAATCTCCTGGCTATACCACTTAATCTTCATGAAGGTGATTTTTTAAAAGCATTACAGTGTTTGTTTCATTGTAAATTATAATTTTATGAACATTAGAAATGCGAACTTGCAAATTTTTGTTCTTGTTTCTATGTCAACATACTTAAGTACTAGCAGATGTTCAGTGATCAATAAGACACAATTTATATACATTATCTTGAAATGTCCTTGGCTGGAGACGTTGGTTGGCAATATCCAAATTATGGCTGAGTATGAGTGATGATAATTCAGAAGGTACCATCAGAATGTCTGCCGTGCCAGGTTTTATTTGAGCAGGGGAAGTAAGGCAGCTATTGATCTGAACTGAGCTGCTAAACCCAATCGTGATTTTAAACAGACTAGTGCATCCCACTGGGAGTTCAGTGGTGCTAAAATGAAACTGTGTTGTTGGGGACATATGATTGCCAAGCAGGTTGCATTATTTTGCATAAAGTTTTGCTGCTGGAGCAAATTTAGATCCAATAAAATAGCTGAAACATCACATTTGCATTTGCAGTCAGTTAATAAAATATACCAGACTTCTGATGTTTGGAGATGTCCACCAAGAAAAGAGGCCAATGTCTTGTTGGGCTTGCTCTTTCACCTGCGGTCAGTGGGGCTCATCCCTGGCCACTACTAGAAACTCAAATACAGAACAAAACGAAAATATTTGACATTTAAAACAAACAGATAATTTGAGTATGTATCCAGGAATTAGAACTTTGATAATCTTGTTGAATAAACCTTGACTTGTTTGCAGTCAGATGAGTTCCTGCTAGAGTTGTCGTTGAGCTAATATGCAGATGGTCCTTTAAAAAAAATTCAATAGAAATAATACAAAGCGCGTGTGTCTGGAGCGCTTGCCGGCACACTGGCCTCACCGTGACTTCCAAGCTGATCGCTTCCTCCCGATCATCTGGACCTGCCTTGTCCCTGAGTCTTCTCCTTTCTCCAACTCCTTGTGAGGATTAAGGCATTTTTTTCGGCAGGACACGCCTGAAAGAGTTTTAGACTGTCACGTTTGAGCTTAAAAAAATCAGGCTTTGAGTCTTGGTCCTGACTGCAGAGCGTGTTTTGTAGACCCCAGCATCACCCGGCAGAGATAGAGATTCAGAATTTCGGCCCCGCTCACACTCAGCGACTGCACCGAACCGGATCCCTAGAGTTTCTGAGCCGCTGGAGAGCAACCGGCGGGCGGCTCCGAGCCTTGCTCAGTGAGGGGACCCTGGCATCCCCTCACTTGTGCTTGTGAGGCAGGCGCTGGTGGGTGCCACTGAGCTAAATCCCGGCCCCTGTCTTTAAAATTGTGAAACAGAGTAAATGTGATTTAAAAAGCAAAGGAAAGCGTATGCATATAGGGGGTGGGGGATTGTAGGGTCGGTAGAATATGGGTAAAAATGAGAATTAACTTGTGTCATATACTGGTACAAATTTCCCAGTGTTGAGTGTGATTGTGAGCTGTATATAAAATGTACCAATAGAGAATTCAGTTTAAAAAAATTTTTTTGAGGGCTGGAGATTTAACTCAGTGGTTCCGGCGCCTGCCTCACAAGGGCAAGGTCCTGAGTTCGATCCCCGTGACCACATAGATTGCTGGGCGTGGCGACTCACGCTCACCAGCAATCAGTACCACATACCACAGTGCCGGGCGTGGTGGCTCGCGCCTGTCATCCCAGCACTCGGGAGGCAGAGGCAGGATGATTGCTGAGTTCGAGGCTTGCCTGGGCTACATAGTGAGCTCAGGGCCAGCCTACAAAGCGAGACCCTGTCTCAAAAAAAAAAATTTTTTTTTTTGAAGCAGAGTCTTGCTAAGACCCTAAATCGCGCAAACTGGGTTTGAACTTGAACTCCTCCTGCCTCAACCTCGCAGAGTGCTGGGATTATAGGCGTCTACCAATGTGACTGGTTTACATTTAACTTTTATCTGATGCATAAAAACGCAAAGTTTACAAAATGATGGGGTACAAGGTAATGTTTCATTGTTTAAATTGGGTAGTATTTCTGTCAGGTTGAGTATCATTTCTTTTTGGTGAAAATGTTCAAAATCCTTTCTCTTTTTTGAAAGCAGTACATAGTTGCTTTCTATACTCAGCAGTGCACTAGCACTTCTCACTACTCTCTGCCCGCACTAGTAACCACTGACCAGCCCTTCCCCATCTCTTTCCTCTCTACCTTCTCCAGCCTCTCGTGACCATCATTCTAATCTCTGATCTTATGAGGTCAACTTTTTATACTCCACGGGTGATTGTGATCGTGTGGTACTTACCTTTCTGTGCTTGACTTGTTTCACTTAACCTAATGAACTCCAGTTCAACCATATTCTCACAGATGACAGGATTTCTCTCCTTTTGATGGCTGGATAGTATTCTACCGAGACTGATCATAGTCATATTTGAATATCTATATCACATTTTCTTAATGACCAATTAATGGGCACCTAGACTGTTTCCATTTATTGGCTATTGTGGATAGTACTGTAATAAACTTGAAAGTATAGATGTCTCTTCAACATACTTTTTTTTCATTTTATTTATTTATTTATTTATTTATTTTTGAGACAGTGTCTTGCTTTGTAGTTCAGGCTGGCCCTGAGCTCACTATGGAGCCCAGGCAAGCCGCCGCGAACTCAGCAATCCTCTTGTCTCTGCCTCCCGAGTGCTGGGATGACAGGCGTGAGCCACCACGCCCGGCATTGTCATATGCAGTGTTGATTGCTGGTGGGCGTGAGTCCCCACGCCCAGCATTATATGTGGTTTCCGGGGATCGAACTCAGGACCTTGCACTTGTGAGGCAGGTGCCGGAACCACTGAGCTAACCCTCCGGCCCAACATACTTTTTTAAAATATAATTGTTGCCCATTTGTAACTCTCCAACGGAAAAATGTCTCATTAGCTCTGTTGGCCATTTTAAATTTTTTTCTTTGCTGTTGAGTTTTTAAGAGTTCTTATATGTTCTGCATATGATCCCTGTGTCAGACATATAATTTGCAAATATTTTCTCCCATTCTGTAGTTTGTCTCTTCACTCTGTTGATAGTTTCCTCTGTTAGTTTAATGTAATTCTGTTTCTCTATTTTAGCTTTGCTTCCTGTGCTTTTGGGGTCTTGTCCAAAAAACCCTTACTCATTTCATTGCCTATAAGCATTTCTTCTGTATTTTCTCCCAGTGATTTCATAGTTCCATGTCTTGGATTTAAGTCTAATCCATTTTGAGTTGATTTTTGTAACTGCTAAGAGACAGGGATTTGGCTTCACTTTCTGTGTGTATATTCAATTTTCCACACATCATTTACTGAAATGAGTGGCTCCTTTTTCCAATGTATGATCTTAGCCCCTTTACCAAAGATTAGTCGTCTGTATGTGTGTGGGGTTACTTCTAGAATTCTATTCTGTTCCACTGGCCTATGTATCTATTTTATGCCTATAATATGTGAACTCTGTGTGTGTGTGTGTGTGTGCGTGTGTGTGCGCGCATGTGCATGTATGTGTGTGTGTGTATGTTGCTGAGGATCAAACCTAGGGCTTTGTGCATACCAGGCAACTCTTCTACCAGTGAGGTGTCCCCCTACTTACCACACTCCTTTGACTAGCTTTGTAGTATATTTTGAGGTCAGGTAGCATAACGCCTCCTGCTTTGTACTTTCCTGCAGAAGACTGCCTTGGCTATTCAGTGATTATTTGTGGGGAACTGGGTGATTGGCTTTTTGTTTGTTCATTTATTTTTGGTGTTATACAAATTTTAGGATTGTTTCTTCTAGTTCTGTGAAGGGTTTTGTTGATATTATGATAGGAATTGTATTAAATCTATAGATTGCTTTGGGTAGTATGGACATTTTAACAGTACTGATTTTTCCAACCCATGAATTTAGGATGTCTTTTTGTCCTCTTTTTTCTTTCACTGATGTCATGCAGGTTTTTATTGTAGCAGTCTCTCATTCCCCGGTTAAATTTGTTCCTAGGTGTTTTTTTTTAATAGCTATTATAAGTTAGATTGTACTCTTGGTTTCTATTTCAGACAGTTTCACTAATGGTGTATAGCAACACTACTAATTTTTGTATGCTGAATTTTTAATCCTGTAACTTTTCTGAATTTGAATTCAGTTACTAATTAAATGGCTTTTAGGTGGATTCTTCAGGATTTTCTATCTTTAAGATCATATCATTTGCAAACAATGGTAACTTGACTTCGTCTTTTCCAATTTGGATGCCCTTTCCCTCTTCTTCAGCCTGACTGCTATAGCTCTATACCGAGTAAAAATGGTGAAAGTGACCATCCTTGTTTTATTCTAGACCTTACAGGGAAAACTTCAGCTTTTCTTCATTCAATATCATAGTTGGTGTTTGGTCTTTATTATGTAGAAATATGTTATTTCTATATGTAATTTGTTGAAAGTTTTTATTTTATCATGAAGTGTTGTTTAATTTTATCCAATGTTTCTCTCCATTTATTGAGGTTATCATATGGTTTTGTTATTAATTTTGTTGATGTGGCCTATCATGATTATTGATTTGTGTAAGTCAATCTCACTGAATCATGGTGAATAATCTTTTTAATATGCTGTTGGAATCAGTTTGCTAGTATTTGTTGAGAATTTTTGCATCTATGTTCATGAAGGTTATTAGTCTGTAGCTTTCTTTTTGTGTTTAAGTGAACAGTTTAGTGTCATTGAATATATCCACATTGTTATATGATTATCACCACCATTTATCTCCAAAATTTTTCATCTTTCCAAATTGAAATTCCGTGAGTCTAATATACCACCTCTCTTTTGTCCCCAGTGCCTTTTGCAACCACCATTCTACTTGGTATCTATCCATGTGACCTCTTCAGTTTTTTTCATATAAGTGGAATAATATAATATTTGTTCTTTTGTGAGTGGCTTATTTCATTTAGTGTGAAGTCCTCAGGGTTTAGCCCATGCTGCAGCACTTGTCAGAATTTCTTTCCTTTTAACAAGCTTAATATTTTATTTCATTTTATATATAGCACATTTTGCTTATTATTCATCTATAGTTGGACATTTATGTTTTATCTACCTTTTGGCTTCTATCTATAATTAATACATTTTAACATGGGTACACAAATATCTACTCAAGTCTTTGTTTTCAGTTCTACAATTGCAATTGCTGGATCATACAGCATTCAATGTTTAAATTTAAATTTTAGGAGTATTACAATATTGTTTTCCACAGCAGCTGTACCAGTTTATATTCCCAGTGAATGCCTAAGAGTTTTATTTTCTCTACACTTTCACCAGAACTTACTATTTTCTGTTTTTAAAGAAAGTAATAATCAATCTAATGAATGTGATTTTGAATTTGATAGTGAATATGATTTTTAATTTTTGTTTCTCTAAAGATTACTGATTTTGAATAGCCATCCATGCTCTTGCCATTTTGGGATTAGAATATGGACTATTTTGTTTGAGAAGTGTTATAGATTTTCTTTAGCTGTTTTAGGTTTAAATTAGTCAAATTTTCTTCTGGAGCATGGATGCTATAAAAACCAGGAGTGAATCATATAGTCTAATGATATTACAGTGTTTATCTTAGTTTCCTCATCCATAAAATGAAAAAAGTAATCTTACTGCATTGTTTCAAAGATTAAATGAGATAGTATGTTTAAATGTTGAATGAATACAGATGTTCCCCCATTATGATGAGGTTGCCTATGGATAAACCCTCTGTAAATTAAAAATACTGTAAGTGGGGAATAGATTTAAATATAAGTAGCGCCTGATCCTGAGAGTTTAGTAACACAGTCCACTGTGGAGCACTAAAACAAAATTCATAATTTGTGGACAGTTTCTAAGTGAACGTGTATTCCTTTCACACTGTTGTTAAGTTAAAAAGCCATTAATTGAACCATAGTAACTTGGGGACTATTTATGTACTAAAAGTGCTGACTATTTTTGTTCTCCTTGTAGAAGCATAGGAGGAGTCATTATGTGATAGTTCTGAGAAGAGAAAGGGCCTGAGCTGCGTGATGCAAATACTTGAGATGATGAAATATAGAGGAAGGAGGAAAGAGAGTTTTTGTAGGGAAGAGGCAGTCAGTACAGTCATGAGGTGTACAGAGAAGAGCTAGTGAATTTGTTCAGGGCGGCAGAAAGCATTAGAGATAAGGCTGGGAAGGTAGGCTGGGCCAGATAGTAAGGGAAAATCCAACCAGAAGTGTCAGCTTTAGATGGAAGTGTGGGACCGCTGAAGGCTCTGTGTTGCCAGTGACGCAATCAAAGCCAGCCTGTGTTTATTGTTCTTCTCAGGTAGCCTTCCATTTCTAAGACTTTGATCTTGAGCTTGATGGCTGTTTACTTTTTCCCTGGAATACCTTGGATGTTTACAAAGTGCTATGCAGTCAATTCATTAGCAGAGAGATAAGATTAATTAGATGTTTAAACCAAGCCAGGACTGGACTTGGCCTTGAAAGCTCAGGCATTAAAAGTAGCGCCTGGCAGCTAGGACTATGGCTCTTTCTGCAAATGAGCTGTGGCTGTCTCTACTGAGAAGTGTGAAGGGTGCCTTGCCAAGGTCCCAGCCCAAAGGGAAGACCAAGACCGTAGATTCTGTCTGCAAGATGACTACAGCCCCATCTAGGAGGAGCAGGAGCGCTGGGTTTTCAAATGCACAATAAAGATACTTGTGGTGCTGTATTTGGAGGCTGAAGTGTGATCTGAGCAAGGCCTTGAAAGCAACTTCTAGACCACTATAATTTAGTGGAATTGGCAAAGAATGCTTCTGCTTATAACAAAATATTTTTGTCTTTAATGGAAATGTATGCAAGTTACTGTCAATTTTGGTTACTTTAAGATAAATTTTCTAGTTCTCCAAAACTAGAAAGAAGAATGACAAATGAACATGTGAAATATTTACCGTTTTTTCAGGGATATGAAGTTTTGATAAAAGATAATGTCATTGAATTTCCAAGTGTATGTTTGAATTTTATACATTGTACTTTTCTTACCAATAAACATAGCTTGGTTTACATTTTTACTTATGATTCAATTCTACATTGTTAGGTGTGAGAAACAGCCATAAATAACCAAATATATGATTTTATAGTAAAGCGCCATAAGATAACTACACTCAATCTTAGCCAAAAGGCCGAGAAGAGATTGCCATAAGATAACTAACACACTTGTTAATTTATCTTCATTGCTGTGGAGAACTCCAAAGTTTTCAGACTCATAGATTGCCTCCACCAACAGCAACACACATGCCAAAGGACTTTCAAAGGAGAGATACAATCCAGGATAATTTCGGCAGAGACATTGTTTGGTATGAATCTTACACTCTGGTAGACACCACTCAAAATTTAGTTAGAACAACAGAAACCACTCCAGGTATTTCATGCAAGAAGAATTTTTTTTTAATTTTTTTTTTTTTTAGACAGGGTCTCACTTTGTAGTTCAAGCTGGCCTTGAGCTCACTATGTAGCCCAGGCAAGCCTCGAACTCAGCAATCCTCCTGCCTCTGCCTCCCGAGTGCTGGGATTACAGACATGAACTACCACATCTGGCACTGTGGTATGTGGTACTGATTGCTGGTGGGCATGAGTCACCACACCTGGTATTGTTGTATGTGGTTACCAGCATCAAATTCAGGACCTTGCGTGTGCTAGGCAAGTGCTGGAACCACTGAGCTAAATCTCTGGCACCATGCAGGAAGAATTTAATAGAAAGAATTTGTTGTTTATAAAAGTATTGGAAAGACTGAAAGAATAGAAGTTAAGGAAAGCAACTATGAGTTTGTCACTGCAGTATGACTGCAACAAATCACCACTACCCCCTAGACCAGGAAGATGACAGGAAATTCCTGTTCATGGTCATAGCATCAAGATGCTAACAAGAATAGGAAAAGTTAGAGTCGTTGAGAAGCTGCCCTTCTGTGGAAGCCTGACTTTCCAAATCTGGGCAAGAGTTTATCATAGGTAGAATGCTTTTCCTGTTAAGAACCACGAAATAAATGGAGGCTGGGATGTATGCTTACCAGACTTCCAGTCATAAGATGTAGGGAAGGGCACTGGAAGGGGTGGAGGGTAAATGCTTTTGTAAAAACAAAACAACCCCCCCCAAAACAAAAAGCCCCAAACCATAAAGTATTACTCTAATTTCACATGGAAGAAAACTAAATATAGGAGTCAAGTAACTTGTCCACAGTATGAGATTCAAAACCAGGTCTGATCATAGAGCGTTAGCCTCTTAACACTTGCACTGGGGACTCTGATTGTCCCCAAACTTAATTGCTTTATTGGCTTTTATTGAACCTTATCATCCTACATTCTATTAGGCTAAATAATTAGAATAGTTTTTTTAAAGGACTGTTTTGACAACTTCTTATTTGGTAGCATTTCCAAATTTTTAGACCTTTTCAACCTCTGCCAGAAAATATGTTCTGGTTAATTCTGATAATTATGTTAGATTTCTAGTTATACAGTTTTGGGTTGGTGATGTTTAGGAGTGGGATAAATATATTTGTACTACAACTCCTAAGTCCAGGGTTTAAGCCAAATTATGCCATTGGTGATATCTACAAAATCTCTGAAACATGCCCAATTTTCCTACTTTGTGTTGTTTTTCAAGTTCCTTATTGTTATTATTTTTAAGATCATAATAAGCAAAGGGTCAGAATTTACATTTTATTCAATGTAACCCCTCCAAAGTCAATATAAGTGGATTAATATAAATCCATTATAACTTATTTGCTCATTCATTAACACACTCTACACACCCTGTGCTGGTTACTCTCCACTTATCACTTCACATCTTGCTCCCCATATTCATGCAGACCCATTCTCTCCTCTCTGTCATTCCTGCTCTGGGCAGTGGGTGCTGGGTCCTGTATTGTTGGGGGCTGCTTATTTGCTGGCTTCCTTTTGGGGTTAGTCAAGGGGGGGAAGGAACCAGCAGGTAACCAAAGGGCAAGAGAAGGGAGAAAGAGAGAGACTTCTTCGATGTTTCTCTTCCTCGTGCATCTCATTTCTGGGAGTCGTGTGGGCCTTCATGACTACAGCTTTTTTTGTTACTTGTGATTCCGTAGTTCATACAGTTGCTTGGTTCCGGTGACTCAGTCTTCTCCCCTGTCCTTCAGGGTGGCGTTGGCGTCCTACTCTCGCTGGCCCCTGGGCGGCTCAGCATCTCTTATTTCAGTGATTTTGCCCTCACTTCTGTAAGGAATCTCTTCAACATGTTTTCCTCACTTATCCCCTTTGTGGACCAACTGCTGACTTTCCTGAAAGGCCATCAGAATGCCATGTGTTGGTTACCTACCGCTGAGTTCCTTGTTTACTGTGATGAGGGACTGCATCACATTGGTGGGGACTAAGTTTAAGGGGGATCTTTAAATTCAAGACTCTCATTAGAACTGTGCAGAGTTTATGACAAAATTGCTTTGGATGGATAGACACAACAAGAAGGGAAGAATTTTTAAAGGAGATTGGATGCATAGCTATTTGATAGGCAAGTGGTCTTGTCAGGGTGAGTGACCTGCCATCCCCAAACAGGAGCTATTTACCCACATGAACAATGTCCTGAGAAGACAGCAGGTTGAGAAGTTTACTTTTCAGATAAAAGAGAAGGGGAGGTAAACAACTGCCTTAGGACCTTATCTTTCTGGACCACACTTTTTTTTTTCCTAACAAATAGTCAAATCATATTGGTACTGACACTGTAATCTTAATACCAATATTTAAGCCATGGGGCTTTAGGCAACGGACAGGCAATTTGGTGCCCACTTGTGGTCATTTCTGAGCCAAAGCTGGAAATCAGCCCATCATATCTGGAGACAGAAGCAGTCTAGATCTCCACTGTGGTGTGAGTTATGATGGCATATCAGGTTTCCAGGCGTGGCCACTTCAGCACCTGTGGGTGCCAGATTCTTGTTGCCGGTTGATCAGTTGTTAGCTCATTTGATGAAACAATTGCTGCTCTGCAGCATTAGTGAGTTTGAAGATCAGCATGTAAATATTTCAACACTAGTACTAAGAAAGGGGTTCTGGTCAGAGTGGTTAATGTAAGTCTGCGCCGGGAGTGCTCAAGTTAAAACCAGAGGGTCGACCTTGTCCCGAGTCTGAGAGCCTTTGGAGCTGTGTCCAGGGTATGCCTCAAGGGACCCAATGATGTGGTTGTTTTGTGGCTCTCTTCTAGTGACAACAGAGATGCCAGGGAGCTCTGCAGGGATGGAAGAAGCACATTCTTCTATCACCACAGCCCTCTACCTGTCAAGGATTTGTGTTATTCTAAAGTGACTCTGTGGAAAGATGCATTTCACTGGCTTAAGAGGAACATAGAGCACACACATGGCTAGAATTTTGCCCTGACATACAGCTGGACCTGCTTAAGAAGCTATTCTCATCATGGGTGTCTCGGAGACTCCAAAGTTAGCTCTTTCTTGTCACTTCACTCCTTTAGTCCCAATAGGATGCTCCTCAACTTGAAAAGTTTTGATTTATGACTTTTCTGCTTTATAATGGTGAGTAATACACATTCCGTAGGAGCCAGACTTTGACTTCTGAGTTTGGATCTTTCCTAGACTGGCGGCACATAGCAGATATTTTCTTGGGCAGTAGCAGTGGCCATGGCCATCACAAACAAACAACACTGTACAGTGGTGTGGGTTGCTAAGCTATGATATGTGATAGGGTGAATGTATGGAATGAGTTTTGGACTTGTGCTATTTTCACTTGGCAATGGGTTTATACTAATAAGTGAAATCAATAGATCACAGATAGTCAAACTCTGGATCTTCTCTTTGGCATGAACACCTGTAGATGCAAATGAGCTCTAGAAAGTATGACAGCTTTTATAGAGTGGGAAATTTCCATAGGAAATTTGGTGTGGGAATGTAATGAGGGGAAGGAATAAATACAACACAGAAAGAAAATAAAACAGTATGTATAAAGGGGGTGGGGAGGTGTGGGTGGGTAGGGATATGGGTAAAAATGAGAATTAACTTGTGTCATATACTGGTACAAATTCCCCAATGTTATACGTGATTGTGAGATATATATAAATTGTACCAATAAAGAATTCAATTAAAAAAAAAGAAGTCACCCCACCACAGCTAAAGAGTATTTATACTTGTAGTTTGCTATCTGTTTAGACTATTCCTTTATCTACCTTATTAAGGCACTTTATGCTCACCTCTAATATGGCAGTTCTGCTGGTAACAGGGTAATGGCTTCCTGAAGTTGTTTGCTTGCTGGTCGGTCCTCTGGCTGACGTGCAAGGGCCTCTAGGGCAGAAGGTACATCTTAGTCATTGGGACAGCGGCTCTTAGCTCAGTGCCCGGCACACTGGGCGCTGAGAAGGCAGCGAGTGGCCAGAGGGAGGCATTCCTCTTCTGTCCTAGTGAGCGTCATCACTAGGACCCAGGGAAGCCAGGTTCTCAGGCTCTGTGCACCACAGAGAAGGAATTCAGGGCTCTTCTTGATTTTCCCAGTCAAAGCAGGAAGGTACCACAGAAAAAGGGCTGTTTTGAGTCTGTCGCTTTCGGGGAGAATGCATCACACTGCGCTCCCCCTCTTCCCTCCATGGGGCAGATCTCCTCTCCTCAGCCTCCCCCCCGCAGCCCATAGCCAGTTACAGCCCTCTCTGCCCCATCAGCTTTGCTGGGGAAAGCGCGTCTCCCAGCCCCCTCCATCCGTTTCTCCCACCTCACCCACACCTTCTGAAGACAAAGGCCTCCGAATGGTGCCCTGCAGTACTCAGTGAGGCCGAAGCACTGTGAGTAACGGAGGAGGTGCCTTCTGTCATAGTGTCTTTCTCACCTCTTCCAAGGCCTGGTGGCTTTTTCACTTCCTGCATTTCCCTCCTTTCTGTTTCGTTTGCTCCCAGAGACAAGTCAGATTCTCCTCAGTGGGGTTGCAACCGGAGTCCTGGTCCTAATCACTGTGTGCCAGGTACTGGGTGCTATTTCACATGGGGAAACTGAGGCACAGAGTGGCTAAACAAGGATCCCATAGTTGCACAGCTAGTGAGTAGTAGGACTAGTAACCGGTCAGCCTGTGTCTTCACTGCTCTGGTCTGTGGCCTGTCTGGCACGCAGCCCTGGACACAGCACTCAGACCCACCATGAGCAGGCTGGGTCTGTGGTTAGCGTCCCCATAGCTGTGGACTTCTGCGGGCAGAGGTCTCTTCATCAGCGTGGCGCTCTTGATTTCCACTGGGCTGTGCTCCCAGGAAGCTCTCCCAGGGGGCTGTTAACTGAGGAAGTTGGGTAGTGAAGGGGAAAGACAAGGGTCACCAAGGGTTTGAATAGCAGTTCTCCCTTGAGCTAGTCAATCGGATGTGTTAGTTTTCTTGGGCTGTTGTCACAGATCTCTAGAAACTGGGTGCCCTAAAACAATACAAACACATTCTTTCCATAGTGCCAAAGGGCAGAGGTCCAAAATCAAGGTGATCCAAGGTTGGTCGTTTGGAAGATTTATGTGAGAATCACTGTGTATCTCTCTTCCAGCTCCTGGTGGTTACTGGCAACTCGGGGTTCCTCGGCTTACTGTAGGACATCATTCTAGTACAGGGCTCAACTGTTGACTTCTTCCTCCTGTTTGTATTCTGTGTACTCTTCTTCATATATGAGGACATCAGTCTTTGGATTTAGCGCTCACCCCAATCAGTTACAAAGTCAATATACAAAGGCCTATTTCCAATAAAGTCATATTCTGAGAATCTGGGTAGACATCAACTTTGGGAGACGAATTGGTTCTCTAGTGACCTAAAACCAGCAGTGTGTGCATATGTATGGAGGGAGAAAAGGGACAGATTTTTAAGGATTTGACTCACATAACTGTAGAGGCTGGCAAACCTAAAATCTGCAGGCTGGGCCAGTAGGCCCCAAACCCAGCAAACAGTTGAAGGGTGGCTTGAATCCAAGGGTGGTCTGCTGGCAGAAGTCCCTCCCTCAGAAGTCAGCCTTCTGCTGCAGGTTTCCCTTTGACTAGGTGAGGTCCACCTAGGTCTTTGCTGGGTTGATCTGCTTTACTCAAAGTGTGCTGGTTAAATGCTTGCCCAACAGCGTACAGATGTGTTTGATCAAATACCTGGGTCCTGGGCTGGGGCCCAGTTGACACATAAAATAGAGTCACTCCCTGTGGGGCTCATTCTTAAACCCAGTGAAATGATCGTTTTGGATGCTCAGCTTCCTCAGCTGTAAAATGCTACACGGTTTTGCAGTAAGGAGTAAAGGCACAGAAAATGCTGTGACATTTACATTTTGTCTATTTTGCACAACTCTCTACTGGGAATAGAAACCCCTTTATTTAGAGACTGCTTAGCTTCTCCAATGTGGGGGCCTGACAAGTGGCGTCCTCTGCTCTCTTGTCCTCTGCCCTCACCTGTAACGATGACCCTACCTGTGTCTCATCTGCCTCCACTCCACAGGCAAACTAGATAATTCTGGGGATTTTCTGAGTTGGAGGAGAAAGTCTTTCCTTCACTTGTGGTGAGATCTGGACTTGCCAGCTGTGGATTCAGCTATGGAAAGTAAGTTGGTTGGAGAGAAAATATTTTTGTTGTTAATCAGCTTTTTTTTTTTCTTAAGGTAAATGATGTGTAAACTGCACATATTTAAAACATATAATTTGACCAAAGTTTTGGCATATGTGAATATCCACAAAACTGTCTCTGCAATCATGAGGGTGAACGTATCCACCAACCCACATTGTTTTGTTCCCCTCGGTTATCCCTCCCTCTTGTTCCATTCATCCCCAAGCAGCCGTGGTCCTATTTCCTGTTACAGTAAATTGCTTTGCATTTTCTATAATTTTATATAAATGGAAATTGGTTTTTTACTCTACTGTGTTATTTTCCATGTGAAATTTCTCCATGTCACTGCTTAAATCAATAGCTTTTTATTGCTATAGCAGTTTTTGGCTATTACCAAAAAGACTGCTATGGGCAATCATTACGTAAATCTTGGCAGGGACAGAGTTCCGTTTCTTTGGTGGTAAATAAGAGCTAAGTGTCTGGATCAGATATTTTTATCTTCTTTCTTTCCTCTTCTTTTTTTTACTCAATTAGTACATGTTTGCAATATATGATTACATTCACTGTAGGGAATTGTTACATGTACAGAACACATTTCAGTGTTTTTTATAATCATAACTTTAAAATAATTTTTACATTCTGTGAGTACTCTCCTTAATATTCCTTTTAGCTTGATTTGGGCTAATTTAAGCTATTTGGACTTCAATTGAATTTTGAATCAGCTTGTCAGTTCTATAAAAAATAAAGTTGCTGGGATTCTGATAGAAATTGCAGTGAATCTAGAGATTAATTTGAGGGAAATTGACATCTCAATAAATGTTGAGTCTTCTGATTAATCCTCTATTTAAGTTTTAAAATTTTTTCTCAGTAGTGTTTTATAGTTTTTTGTCATAGGTTTCATATATCTTTTGTTAAAAGCATCCTTAAATCTTCCCTATGTTTATGTTATTGGATTGGTATTTTTTCAATTTCAGTTTCTGATTAAATATAGAAGTACAGTAGATTTTTGTGTATTGATTTTGTATCCTAAATATTGCTAAATCTACTTATTGGTTCTAGCAGAATTTTGATAGATTCTGTTGGATTCCCCACACAGATAATTATACCATCTGAGAATAAAGATGATTTTATTCCCTCCCTTTTAGGTTATTTTTCCTTTCTTTTCCCTTCCTTTAAATGCACTTGCCAAACCTCCATAGTGTTGAACAGAAGTAGGGAGAATAAACATAACTATCTGACTTCTGAATTATCAGAGATGCATTCAAATTTTTATCATTAAGTATGACGCTTTAAGTATGCGGCTTTTGCTGATGAGGAAATTTCCTTCTACTCCTGAGAGCTTTTGAAAATTAGGAATGGCTGTTAGATTTGTCAAATGCTTTCTTTGTGTCTAATGATTAGATGATTTTTTATTTTTTAATTTGTTATAGCATAAATTATATAAACTTAATTTTCAAGGTGAAGCCAATCCACGTTGCTGGGAAAAAGTCATGATATATTTATTCTTTTAATATACTTTTGAAAAGTTGAGGTTAATGTTGGCCTCATAGTAGGAGTTGGGAAGTGGTACTTCTTGTTCAGTTTTTTCCTTTGGAAGAATTAGTGTAGAATCTCTATTATTTCTTACTTAAATGTTTGATAAAATTCACTTTGGAACTACTCGGGGCTGGAGTTTTCTTTGTGGAAAGATTTTCACTTTAATTTCAGTTTTTAAAAATAGATACAATATTATTCAGGTAACCTGTTTTTTTTTTTTTTTTTTTTTTTTTTTTGAGACAGGGTCTCACTTTATAGTTCAGGCTGGCCCTGAGCTCACTATGTAGCCCAGGCAAGCCACAGCGAACTCAGCAATCCTCCTGTCTCTGCCTCCCGAGTACTGGGATTACAGGCATGAGCCACCACACCCGGCACTGTGGTATGTGGTATTGATTGCTGGTGGGCGTGAGTCACCACGCCCAGCATTATATGTGGTTACTGGGGATTGAACTCAGGGCCTTGCGCTTGCGAGGCAGGTGCCGGAACCACTGAGCTAAATCTCTGGCCCGGTAACTTGTTTTTTTGAGTAAATTTTTACAATAGGTGTCTTTTCAGGAATTTTTTACTTCATCTAAATTGAACTCATAAATACAAAATTACTTTTAATATTTCATGATTGACCTTTTAATACTTAAAGATTATTAAAAGTGACCTCACCTCTTTCAGCCCTGATCTCAGTGATCTGTGTCTTATCTCATCAGTCCTTACCAGTCAGTTTGATTTAGTGATTTTCTCAAAGAACCATCTTCTGACTTAGTTGATTTTTTCTATTGTTTTTCTAGTTTTAATTGGACAAAATAGCATTTTCAGAGACAGAAATAAATGGGAGAATAAAATAATCCCTGGAACCTTCTGACCTTGACTCTGATCAAGTTTTCCTTTTGTTTAAACTTGTGCTTAGTGCACAGGAGGTGCTTGCTGAGCATGGCTCCTTCTCTCTCTCTGCTTCCCTTCATCTTTGCATACATACCCCTGGCCATCCATGACTTAGTATTTTGTCTGTGTAGACTTATACCCTTATTAATGTATTCTCTCGTTCTCTTGGTTATTTGATTACCTCATACTAACTTTGGCCAAGCCATTTACCACACAGACCTCTGATTTTTCTTATTTTTAAGATAAGAGAACTGAGAAGTTTTTTAAAAACCAATTTTTCGGGCCGGAGGATTAGCTCAGTGGTTCCAGCGCCTGCTTCGCAAGTGCAAGGTCCTGAGTTCGATCCCCGGTAACCACATACAGTGCTGGGCGTGGAGACTCACGCCCACCAACAATCAACACTGCATACCACAGTGCTGGGCGTGGTGGCTCACGCCTGTAATCCCAACACACAGAGGCAGAGACAGGAGGATTGCTGAGTTCGAGGCTTGCCTGGACTACATAGTGAGCTCAGAGCCAGTCTGACCTACAAAGCGAGACCCTGTCTCAAAAAACAAAACAAAACAAAACAAAACAAAACAAAACAAAACAAAACAAAACTAATTTTCAATCCGTGGTTTGTGATCCATTAGTGAGTCATGAAATCAGCAAAGTGGGTCACAACCAACTTTTAAGAGATGAAATAAATTAGAATGAAAGTATCTAATGGTCTCATAAATAGTAAGTGTAAATATTGTCTTATGAATGTACATGTGGGAGATCACTAGAAACTTTACAAAACACTCTATTAGATGATCTCTAATAATCATTTGTTTGGTTCTTTAATCTCATAATAAATGCATTTTACCTCCTTACTGCCTAATATAAATTCTACATGTTTCTGAACAATGCTCTGCATAGAATAAAAAGATAAATAGATCTTGATGAGGTGGTGCATGCTTAAAATTCCAGCACTTGAGAAGCTGAGGGAAGAGGATCCCCACAGGTCGGGGCCAGCCTGGGTTACCTAGTGAGTTCAAGGCCAGCCTGAACCACATAGAAAGACCTTTCCTCTCAAGAAACACTTTGTCGTCGTTGTTGTTTGTTGTTGTTGTCAAATAAACAAACTCCAAAACACCAAAAAAAACACAACAAACAAAAAAGATGAATAGTTTGGGCTTGGGAAGGTGTGGGTGTTGAGGAATTTGAGTGTTTCATCTCACTTTTAGGTTTTCAATACACAATTTTTATTTTAAAATATTTGGTGTAATTAAAAGCCTTTTAGTCCTTATGAATATGAGCAAATTTATTTTTTTTAATTTATAGATTTGAAACACATTAACCTCTTTTCAGTTCTTTTCTGATTTTTTAAATGTGTATTTATATATCTTACTCATTAAAAACATGAATTTATATTTGGGGTCAAAGATTTTGTTAAAGATTCCCTTCTATATAGTGAAAATTGCTAGTCTATAGGAATGTTACAGCTGCAGCATTCAACTGTGTCAATATGCAGATAGCTTGATGTAAAACAGAATGACAGTTTATAACACAAGAACTTTCACAATGACCATGACCAATAAAAAGGTGAGTGTCTTGCTTGCTTAAACACTGTGACAATTCTAGAGCTGGCAATTCCTGCTAATCAGGATGTGAACGTGCCCCTGTCTGCAGTGAAGCCCAGCTGAAGGAGGAAGATGGATCCCTATGGTGTGAGATTCTGACTTGGAGATAAATGCAAAGGAAGCTCTGGATGAAGGCACTGGAGGCAGCGAAGCTCTTTGGTCACACAGAGCCAGATAGAACATAGCAGGCCCATTAAACTGGAATCTCAGTGAGTTATGAGCAATACTTTAGCGTAGAAATGTCATGTGTCATATTATAATGAAGAAACACTATAAGACATAATATTATAAAATAACCAAAACATTATTGCAGAGTATCTGAAATTTGTATTTAACCAAACAGCTTGTGTTTGATTTCCTGAACTGCGCAACTCTGCCCTGACATCCAGAGCAGGAGGAAACACAGTCTCTGTGGTGGCAAAGCTTTATGAGACGGAGTTTGGAGCTGCCCAGCTCCTGTGAGGATCTTGATCCCTGCCTGTGCCAGCACACATCAAATACCCAAGCCCTTGCCGCAGGGCACCTTCCCAGTTGAATCTAAGCAGATTGTAGTTTTTCAAAGAACCCCATTTTGAAGATGGTTTTCAAACTGAATATTCAGATTTCTGTTTTTTTTTTTAATCGGGGATCGAACTCAAGACCTTGCATTTGCGAGGCAGGCACCAGAATCACTGAGCTAAATGTCCATCCCTGAATGTTCAGATTTCTATGCAAATCTGTAAGTATATGTAGGAGTGAAAGTTCACAAACAGGTTACAGGGGCTGCAGATGGAGAAAAGATTGCTCTCAGCATGGAAAAGCTATGGCATTTTCAAAGACTGCAGGACCAACACTTCCAGCCCCCAGTAGGGAGGAGCTTAGAGACAAACTGTTGACTTGACTGATACAAAAACGTACATTACAGAAGCTGGGATGTGGGGAGGGAGGGATTCACTTCAAGAAATTTCTGCTCTAAATTCTAATTATGGAAAGGAAAGCTTGGTATGCAACAATCTAAACTTGGAAAATAAGCACAGTAGTTACTGGGGCTGCATGAGAATATTTTTTTGCAGCACAGTTTATGGCAGATAAGAGGAGAGAAAAATGGAACACCTGTCTCAAGGCACATGGTTGAGTGAATCATTTATAGTTACATTATGGAATAGTTATACTATGGAATATTGGATCACTGTGGCTGATAATAAGACTTGATGAAGTAGAACCATAGGTCCTATCTAGAGAGACATCTGTATGCTAAGTGGAAGAAAAAAGACTAATGTGTATAGTGCAATTATTGTAGTAGAGACAATGAAAATAAGAAATGAAATTTCTCAACAAGAACCTCAAAAATATGTGTGCATATTTGTATAAACATTTGTGGAAAAAGCATGAAATTGTCAGATTACCTGGAGTGACATGGGAGATGAAATATTAGCCAGTCGGTAGGAAGATGACTTTTTTTTTTGAGACAGGGTCTCGCTTTGTAATTCAGGCTGGCCCTCAGCTCACTATGTAGCCCAGGCAAGCCTCAAACTCAGCAATCCTCCTGTCTCTGCCTCCTGAGTGCTGGGATTACAGATGTGAACCACTATGCTCAGCACTGTGGAATGAGGTATTGATTGCTGGTGGGTGTGAGTCACTACACCTGGTATTCTTGTATATGGTTACTGGGATCGAACCAGGGACCTTGTGCTTGCTAGGCAAGTGCCAGAACCACTGAGCTAAATCTATGGCCCTAAAAATGTGTTTTTATTAATTATGAAATTTAAAATGCATGTCAAATAAAATCTGAAAATTTTATTATGTGTACATTCAAAAATTTATCAGAGCTTTTTAAAAAACAAATTCCTTGCCAAACTCTTTTATTTCACTCCACACATTTGAGATATGATTCAACTCACAAAATTTTTAGTTGACAATTTTTCTAAGAATGACTTTTGGGGGCAATGCTGAATAACAAACTGGGCATTTTCTGTAAGCTACAACCACAGTCTTTTTTAGAGAGAGGCCATAGCTATAAAACTAAGTTACGCAGGTTGGCCTTGAACTTGTGATCCTCCTTCTGCAGCCTCACAAAGAGCTTGCATCACAGGTGTGTGCTGCCATGCCTGGTTAGGAATGTATTTCTACCCTGTGATAGGTTTTTACTTTGTCTTCAGGGAAGCTAACCAGAAGCAAGATTTTGGCCCCCTGGAGAAAATGTGAGGCATTATGATGATGTGGAGCTCAGTTCATGGTAACAACAAGAGCTTTCCCAGGAATCCCAGCAGGGAAGCTCAGAATCAGCCTCATGAAGTTGCCTGAGTGGTTACTCTGGATACTTTTGAGTGGTGATATAGTAGTGCCTATTTGCCTGTATCTGTAAACCTTATTTTTAGTGACATTTTATTCTCTGCTTGTCTCATTCATTTAGCCAACATCTGAAAGCCTGGTTTTTCAGTTTTCTTTTCTCAGTACTTGAGCATTGTGCTAATTTGGTGTTCATAGAGATTCTTCTCTAAGCCTCTGCCCTAGAAAGTTCTGTATACTTATATGCAACAACAAACAAGTATTAAATACTTTAAAATGTGTGTTTCTATATAATATATATGTGCATATATATATATATATATATATATATAAAATTTTTCTTTGTTTTTTTTTGGGTACAAGGTAAATCGATTGCCAAAACATCTTACTACTATCTGAACACACAAAAGCATGCACATGCACACACACACACACACACACACACACACTCACGATGTCCAGAAAAACTAACAAAACAACTCTTTACAACAATTCATATCTATTACAACTATAAGGATCTAAAAGGCTAAGGTTCAGAAGAGTCTCCTTTGCTCTGTTTAATTCATACAAGCTTTTTTTTTGCATTATTCAGTAAACTTTATTGGTACATTATATACATAGCTCACAATCACACAAAACATTGGCAAATTTGTACCAATATGTGACACAGGTCAATTCTCATTTTTACCCACATCCCTGCCCACCCACCCCCTCCCCACCCCCTCTATACATACTCTTTTATTTTTTTCCAAATCATATTTATTTCTTCCCCTCATTACGTTCCCACACCAAATTTCTTTTGGATATTACAGAAACTATCATACATTCTAGAGCTCCTTTACCTCTACAGGTACTTATATCAAAGAAAAGATCCTGTATTTGCATATCTGTGTTCTATTTATTTCACTTATT